>PVLA01004918.1:77358-161173 GCA_004027455.1 Hydrochoerus hydrochaeris
AGAGGGAGGTGGAGGGAGGGGAGGGGGTGGGCTGGGCCTGGACTCTCCTGCACCTCCTGCTCCTGCACACAGAGGCCCCCACTCCTGCTCTTTCCGGCCCCACCCTGTGCCCCAGCAGCCGCCACCCCTGCACACAGAGGCCGCCCTAAGAGTGCATACAGGGACCTGGGCTCTGTGGTCGCTCGGCTTGGAATCCTCATCCCCAGCCCTTTGTGGTTTTTATTTTGAGACACGGACTTGCTAAGTGCCTGGGCATGGCGATCACTGCGAGCGAAGCCAGCCGGGCCTTTCCACAGCGCTGTGAGCTTGGGCAAGTTTGTTCATCCAGCCAACAGCAATCTGGGGGCATGTGGCAGGCGACGCCCAGGGCGCTGGGGAGTCAGGGCTGAGGAAGCAAACAGCGTCTCCTTGCTGCCCGCAGACCAGGAGGGGGGAAGCTGACAATCAGAGGCTCACACAGACCCACACGTGCACCCTGTGAAAAGCCCTGTCACACAGGCTGTCTGAGAGCAACGAGCCAGGGGACTCGGCCAGGTCTGCAGCCTACCTGATGATGCACCGCTGGAGCATCAAGTAGGTGCAAGAGTGTGTAGGTGTCGGCTAGTGAATAAGGAGTGGGGCAGGAGGATGACATTTCAGAAAACAGAAATGGCACATGCAAAGGCCCTGGGGTAGAATGGAATCCAGCAGGCTCCAGAAATTGCTCTTGGAATATCATTGTTTCATTCAGAAACTAAGAAATATATAAAAACGTCTTCCTCTCCAACTCTTCTTGACTATCAAGTGATATTGCACAGGAAAGTGCCTACCAAGCATTTTCTCCTTTCTGGAATGGAAAAACCACTCAGCGCTTTGAAATTCTTCCTTCTGGGAGGGGAGAGACTGAGAAGGAAGTTGAACAGCTCTTGGAAAGTGATTTCCTCCTGCTGCCTTTTTATTTGCCCACAGGCCACATGCCCTTCGGGCATTATTTCTTGGGGAGTTTATTTGCTTGGCTTTGGGAGTTAGGGGTAAACCGCAGGCTCCCTGCTGGAACTTCCAGTAGAGTTTAGGGTCCCTGGGCTCTGGGAGCTTTGGTTGAGTGACACTGCCCTCTGCTGGTCACAGAGAGGCTGGGGCAATTCCTGACCGGCCCAGCTTTAAGCAGCAGGGCTGGTGGCCAAGCTTCCGGAGGTGGGGCAGTGAGGTCCGCTTGCCCCACCTTCTGATTCCCCTCTGCCCACTCCGGGGAAATGGAAGTTCCACCCACGCCTCGCACACTTGTCATCTTACATTGTCCCGCACACCCCCAGACGTAAACACAGAAGGGAATATCCAGACGCCTAGACTGGTAGTGAGCTTTCCGAACTGGGGAGCAATCAATTTGGGAGCCTGGGCCAGCTTCACGCATGCCATGCACTGCTGTTGTTATCTTGAAATTTTTGATCAGTTCTGAGCAAAGACCCCGAGGTTTCTTTTGGTCTCATGATGGTAAACTGTGTCACCAGCCCTGAGATTAGAGCCCAAGCCTCCTCCAGGGGCTCTTTCTAAACTGCACCCAGGTCAGCTCTAGGTTTGCCCATCCAATCAGATCAGCCCATCCGTCTAGGCTGCTTCTGTTGGCTCAAGCTAGACCAATGAGACAGCCCCAGGATGTCCCCGGGAACTTTGGCCCACTCTCTTGAAGGAGGACTGCTTGAGATCCTTGGGCCAATCTGAACTGGTGACCATTTTGCCCCGGTGGTGACACTCAGCACACAGGACAGCCCAGCTCCCTGCCGGTCCTGAGGAGCCTGGGACTTGGACTCAGCCGTGGCTGAGTGGACCCCAAGCCCGCGCCTCCGTCTGTTCAGAAAGGCCACTCCCCGCTCCCTGGTGGGTAGGGGCTCCCCGTGGTTGACAGCAGAGAGCAGGCTGGTGATAAGGAACAAAAATATCCTGAGCAAAGTCCTGGTCCCTTGGTTCCTGACACATCCTCCAGGGGTTTTGGGGGAGCTGAACGCTGCAGGAGGAACATGCATGGGGTGGGGTGGGGCAGTGGTACCCAGGTCCTGGGTTTCCTGCATCTGTGTCCAAGCCAGCATGCCTGGACGCCTTTCTCTGCATCCCCAACTGGAGACCCAGGTGGTGGCTGCTTAGGGTCATTTTCTGTGACTCCAGCTTCCCAGGAGCCCTGGAACCTCTTTTTCCCAGCAGCCTTTGCAGTCTGCATCAGGCTGATGAATGATGAGCCCTGTCGACAGCGCAGAGTACAGTGTGGAGCTGTCAGCTGAGCCTCCTCACACAATGTTCACTGTGGAAATTCCCCTGAGCCTGAGCCTGAGCCTGAGCCTGAGCCTGAGCCTGAGCCTGAGCCTGAGCAGAACTGCCGGTTGGATAGGAGTGTTATGGATGATACACTGTATCAAGTTGAGAAGTTTAACTAAGAGACTCAGCAGAGAGCCAGGGTCCTTACTTTGTAAATATCCTCCTTTTGTACAAGAGGAGGGCACAGAGATTTTGGAAGCGCTACATCTGCCCTGTGGGGCTGGGAGTGGCCTGTGTACAATCTAAGGGCGGAGGAGAGGTTGTTCTCCCCACCCTTTGCTCTGCTTTTTCCGGCTGCTGCCTTGAAGTGTTGCCCCTCTGCCACACCACCCTGCCTTGCAGCTAGTTGGCTATGGACTGAAACCTCCACAAACAGTGAGCTAAATAAACCTTTCCTTCCTTCATTTTGAGTGTTGGGTATTTTGTCCCAGCAAGGAGAGAAAAGTAACCAAGACAGGCAGGCAGGTGGCCAGCACTGCAGCAGGAAGACATGAGGGAGGACTGATGTCCATGGTGAGTCCAGCCTACACTGGGCTCTTCCATGCTGTGCAGAAGGGCTCTGCTCTGCAAATATCTCCTGTTGTCCCTTCTTGGAAACTCACCTAGGACACCAGCAGGTTCAAAGTTCAACAGTCTCGTGCAATATAAATCAGGACATCTGTAGCTAGTGTAAAGTTTCCAGCTCATCCCCTGGGTTTCTCCTCACCCACCCCCCGGAAGCAAAACAGACTTTGCTTCTTGGCTGAGGAAAGGAGAAGGGGGAAAGCTGGGTGTGGTGGTTCAAACCTGTAATCCCAGTACTCAGGAAGCTGAGGCAGGAGGATCACTGTGAGTTCGAGGCCCATCTAGGCTACATAGTGAGACCTTGTTTTAAAACAAAAGCAAAAAAGCAAGAGAGAGAAAGAGAGAGAGCGAGCAAGGGGAGAGAAGTTTGCAAATCAGCCCCCGCCCCTTAACGTAAAGGACTGTGGTTTGTCTTCTGAAACTACTTCCAACTGAACTTGGGTGTCCGCACGTGTCCAGTGGAGGAGTGAAACTCATCCCAGCTAATCTTGAACAGGTTTGATCACTGACTGATCAAAGAACTTATGGCTCATACCCCTGAGTGACCATCATTTGTAACCCTCCAGCCTTCAGCCTTAAGAATGAAGTCAAGTAGCTGAAAATCAGGAGGAACAGGCTTGCTCACAAGGGACACAGAAAAGGCAGAACAAGCAAGGTGAGCTGGTGCACCCCTGTAATTCCAACTATTTGGAGGCCGAGGCAGGAAGATTACAAGGTGAAGACTTAGTAAGACCTGCCTCAAAAGAAAAAATAAGGCAAACCACGGGACCTGTAGCTCAGTGCTACCTGGGTCTGATCCCCAGTGTCGCAGACAAGGAGGTGGGTTACAGGTAATGTCTGGCAGCGCCTCTGTAGTTACCCCAGTGGTAATTCAGATGGCTGCAGTTTGATCCTGGAGCCAAGTTGCTTTTTATACAGGCCTATGGGCTCATGTTTTATGATTCTGCTGGGCCTGCTGATATTTATATAAAAATCACAGAATATGGGGCATGTCCGTAATTGTCTCTGGGCCATGTTCTCTTAAAAAGAAGAGAGATGTTTAATCCTGGAGTAAGACTCATCATCGTGAACTGCAGGGCAGAGCATAAGAAGGAAGCCAGCCTGACGGGAAGCCGGGGCAGATACTCGCGCCGCTCTGTGGGCCCTGGACTCTCTCCTTAGGAGAGAAAGATGGGCCTTTACATCCGCAGGGATTCCAGTGGCCATGCTGGCCTTTTTAGGGGGTTCGGATGTGGGTCACACCGGAGGGGGTCCCAGGAACCGGCCTCTGTGTCCTGTGCTGGTGTGTGTTTGTGATACGCGTACACGAGGCATCTGGCGCTGTGCACCTCCCATCCTCTCGCCTTTGTAGGGTGACCGTTTCCCCACTCTTTGAGAACGCTTGCTTTGGATACTAGGTTCGTCTTCCGAGGGCCACCAGGTTATCCTCTGTAGAGCAGAAGTGAAGATTGTGACGTGAGCCTTGGCACATGGGACCTGCCGGGCTGCTGTGCTTGGGGGGTGGAAATTGGAGGGACAGGGGCTGTGCCACCTGCCGTGGAGGCTCCAGCTAGCTTTTCTGTGGCCTTTTCTTAGCACCAGTGCTCCTGCCACAGCCCAGGCCCCGGGCTGCCCGCTAAAGAGGACTTTGGGATAAACAAGCCCTGGTCCCCGAGGGCCTGCGGGGTGTCTCAGGCAGCAGGGAAGACAGATGCCTCCCAGGCCCATGTGCTCACGGTACAATGAAGCAGTCTACTCTTGGAGGCCTCGGAGATATGGGAGTGTCATGGGAAGGAAGTGGAAATAGGGATTTGGGTTGGGGTGATGGCTCCCTCTGGGCAGAGGCCTCAGAAAGCCAGGGCTGGGCAGGTCTGCACTTTCCCTTAAAGAGCCCCTTTCACCTGCCACCAGATCAAAGCTGCCACCCTCGGGTGGGCAGAGGGCAGGGCCGTGGCAGAGAACACCAGGTCACTTGATCGCTGAGGCTGGGGATGCGCTCACAGGGGCTCCCTGCAGGAACCTCTCAGCTTTGCTGTGTGCTTGGAAACATTCATCGTAAAATCTTGGGGGAAAATGAGCTCTTAATTCAAATTTATTATTCCCTTCTTTCTTTTGCAATTTCCAGTTTTTCTCAAGTTGCTCTTTGATTACTAAACTTTCCAGCTCCAGAGCAATTACTTTCTCCAAACAAGTTGTCAGGAGCCTCAAATGAATGCTAGACCTAATTTAATTCCCAATTTACTTACTTATGGAAAAAGAAAGACTTAATTTCTCCAAATCCAATCAACCCTTGATATACCAGTTATGATTTCAGTGAAAGAGCTGGCTGTCACACATACTAAGCTAGTCATCCAGGGATTATCTAAGTCACTTTTCTCCTGCCTCCCACAAAGTACTCAACACCCACAATTTAAAGGAGGAGAGGTTTTTTTGGTTCATAATTTTAGTTCTGCTGACACCAAGGCAGGAAGACATGGTAGAAGGGTCTGGCGGAGGACAGCGGCTTACCTCATGGTAGCCAGGAAGCTGAGACAGAGGGAGAAAGCAGGGATGGAGACTGACCCTCCCAGGTCACAGCCCTCCTGGGGTCCCACCTTCCATGAGCCCTAAATAGGAACCACAGCGTGGTCCAAATGAGCTCCTGAGCACTGGGAAAAGAATGGTGTTCAGAGCTTCAGAACACCCTGCAGGCCCAGGGACAGGGGACAGTCACGGTCAGGTGCAGACAGAGGTGAGGGGGCCTGTTCATGACTGAGCCAAACTCTGGGTCCCAAATGAGCACATACAAGGAACCGCTTCCCCAGATGTGAAACCTCTGCACAGACCCCACCAGACAGCAGAGGACAGAGGCATCCCAGTGCCACACATGGGAGCTACAGAGTATAATTAATGCTCAGAAAACTTGGGTAAGGCTTCTCCCATGATCCTCAAGTGTGGTCAGTGTCATCAGGGGGCCTGTGATGGTTGATACATCGTGTCGACTTGAGAAGGTCAGAAGCTTAACTGAGTGATTCAGCAGGGCCCGGGCACTCACATCTCTCTCTTCTTCTTGGAAACTGCCCATCAGCCCGCTTGGATTGGGGCAGACACAGCCAATGAGAGCCTCTCTGGACCTAATACCTGGGTTAGTAGCCCCAGTCCTGGGAGTTGGGGAAACTGAAGCAGTTGTAGGTTAACAATTGTGGTTCCCCAAAAGATACCCTGCTTCTCTAACGCCCAGTATCTGTGAGGGTGACTCACTAGGAAATAGAATCTTTTACAGATACAGAGAGTTCAGATGGGGTCTCAGCAGATCTGGTGGGTTTAATCCAGTCCTGGGGTCCGTCAGAAGAGGTGAATTTGGACACAGACCACAGAGAGGAGGACTCTGCGGACCCACAGAGGGACCCACAGAGGGAAGGTGACCAGTGACAGTGGAGGCCAAGTGGGCAGTTCAGCTGTGAGCTGGAGGCCATGGGAAGGTCCTCCCCTGGGGCCTTTGGACCGTGCTGTCATCTCAGTTCCTGACTTCTGTCCCCCAGTGCCTTGGGCGAATAAGTTTCTCCTGCTGCAAAGCCGGCAGTGTGGTAGGGCAGACTGAGGACAGCCACTCCGGAGTGGTGGTGGTGGCCCAGAGAGCTGTCCCTGGAGTCCCATGCTGCGACACCACATGCTTTGGCTGGTCCCTTTCTCCTCCCTGCACTGAGACAATCGCAGCGCGGTGTTAAGGCCTCGCTACCGGTGGCAGGGGCTGTGGAGGCTGTGGGCAGTGTCCCACTTTTGGCACGGACTTCACAGCCCAGGCTTTTGGAAGTATCTTCCTCCCCTCCCACTTCAGCCTCATGTTTGTCACCTCCTGGTTGAAAGGGAGCCCTGAACCCAGGGTGGCGGTGCATGCCTGCAACCCCAGCTGTCTCAGTTACTTTTCTTGTTGCTGAGACAAAATACCTGACGTCCAAAGTTAAGGGAGGAAAGATTTATGTGGCTCACAGTTTGTAGAGGCCTCAGTCTATAATCACCCGGCTCCAAGGTGGGATGGCTCAGCAGAGGGGTGTCACAAAGGAGGAACAGTCCATGGCAGGCAGAAGGTGGCAAAGCAACAGGGACGACCACAGCTCTCTCTGTCACTTATTTCTTATCCAGGCTATGTAGGGCAGGCGGCACTCATGCCTTTCATCCTAGTGCCCTTGATCCTAGCAATGCACCGTGAATCAATTTCAGCATCGCACACCCTGGACCCACCCGCCTCTGAAAAGCTCCACCTAGGACTCCTTGAGGTTGGGGGGGAAATCCAGGCACAAACCATAACACCAGAGCTCTGGGAGAGTGAGGCAGGATGATCCCAAATTGAGCTCAGCCTGGGTGACTTAGTGACTTGGGGAGGCCCTGTCTCAAAAAACAATTTAAAAAAATTGAGCAGTGTTCAGGTTCAAAACTCCAGGGTTCAATCCCCAGAACTGGGGGTAGGGAAGGAAGAAGAAAAAGGTAGTTCCAGGTACTATCTGTGTTCAGGTGAAGAAAAGCAGTGTCTGCCACGCCTGGCCCTTTGCTGGGAGACCGTCCTTCCTGGCGCAGCTCCGGGCTCTGTGGCGGATTCTCAGGACCTGGCACAGAATCACAGGGCTGCACACTGCGCGGGTGGTGGGAGGGGTGTGGAGCTTTCCAGTCTGCTCATGGGTGAGTGTCCTTCGGCTGCCGCCACTGATCACCACCCTGCAGGGGCGGCTTCAGAAAACCTCTCACTCTCATAATCCTAGAGGCTGAAGCCAGAAGCCCAGGCCTCGGGCAGAGCAGAGCTGGTTCCCCTTTCTCGGCTTCGGGGAGATCTGCTCTGGCCCCCAGCTGCCGGCCAGTCAGCGATGCCTGGTGTCCGGGGCTATAACACTGCTGCGCGGTAGTCACATGGCTTTGGCAGTGTCTGCCTCTCCTCTCTGACAAGGAGCCCACGGTAACCTGACCACGTCTCACTGCTGGATCAGGCCACATGCACATGTGCCGGGGGTTGGCACTGCCACCTGTCATTGTGGGGACCCATTTCCACCCCTAACCAAGGTGCCCAGAGGGGAAGTGCTGGCAACTGGGTGTCAGGTGATCCCAGATTCCAGCACTGGAGAGGCTGACCAAGCACCCCAGAACTGCCCCCCCCATCTATCTGCTGAGCCTGCTGCCTAATTCCCCTCATCCTGGCCACCTAAAGGCTTCTTAGTTTTTTATTATAGAAATAAAATATTGAACCCTAAGTCCTTGAACTTCTGCCTTGATTTCTGACCAAGCATTAAATGTTTCTTTTTCTGCTGTTTTTTTAGGATTGGAGGCCTGAAAAACAAACAACTGCCTTGTTCTTTTTTTGCAACATCAAACGTGATTGTTTTTTTAAGTATACAAACCCACTTAAAACCTTCTGGGATTTCTATTTGAAATGCAACTTCACAGCTATCACTTCCATTATTAGTAATATCTTGCTATTTTCACAAGTTCAATGGTGTTTAAATGCATTTGTGCTACGGAATGACCAGCCAGGGAAAAAGTGCACTCAAGTCAAAAGAACCTGCTTTCATGAAAACAAAGACAAATGAACTAATAAATTACCAGGTTTTCGGCAGTGAGATCTATCTTACACTGGAAAGAAGGCTGCCGATGACCACAAAGCAGCCAATAACAGATGTTAGCCAGGACAGGGGAAAGGGGAGCTCTTCTGCCTTGTGGGTGGGAATATCAAAACAATATTCTGTTTTGATTGGTTTTATTCTGTTTTGATTTTGGTTTGATTTGGCTGTACCTGATGGAATGGACAACTATTGTGAAGATAACAAACTCTACTGGGTATGGCCACGACAGAGATCTGTGTCGGGGTTCCTCAGGAAACTAAAACTAGACATTTCATCTGACCCAGCTGTTTTCCTTTGAGGTATTCTCCCGAAAGAGTTGAAGACGTCGTATCACAGTGACAAGTGCACACCCATGCTTACAGCTGTACCGCTCACAATAACTAAGTCTTGGATGTGATGCAACCTATATGCCCATCAACAGATAAATGAAGAAAGCATGAATGTAGCCACGGTGGAGTATTACTCTGCCGTAAAGAGAGATACACTTGAGTTATTTGTAGGTAATTGGATGCACCCCGAGACCCTAACGTTAGGTGAAATAAGTCAGACACACAAGTTTAAATATTGCATGGCCAGGGACTGAAGGATCCAATAAGAAGCCAACTAGCCAGGCTTTCTGGTAAGCTGTGGGCTGAGAATCAACCCCACCCTCCACACTCCCCTGCCTCTGCTGTAAGCGCTGCTGGTTCAGAGCACAGGCTGGGCTGATAGCAACTAAGGTACGTAACCAACTAAATGCTTGTATTGCATGGTTGATTTTGCAGGCCTGGGGCCAGCAGTGTGAGCATTTCTTGGGAGGATGACAGTATGCAATATAGCAGATATGGGGAATTTCCTTCTGTCTTGTCTTTGAAGGCAAATATTGTTTCCACTGTTTTGCTTTGTTCTGATTGTTTTGCTTTATTCAATATTTTGTTTTGATTGGTTTTATTCTGTTTTGATTTTGGTGTGACTTGGCTGTACCTGATGGGATGGACAGCTGTTGTGAAGCTAACAAGCTCTGCTGTGGTAGCTATTGTTGTGTTCCTAGTATCCTGCTCTGAAGTTCTGTACCGATTTTGCTGCACTGTTTTGATTGGCTTTGTTCTGTTTTGTTTTGTTGGATTTTACTATCTTTAAAAAAAAATTAAAAGAATTAAATATCACATGGCTTCTCTTTAGGAGAAACCAAAAATATAAAGCACAAAATAAAAGATGACCAGAAGCAGGGAGAGATTTTCAAATGGGAAGCTGAACAAAGATGGAGCGAGGGGGAAAATGAAGAAGGAAAGGGGGTGGGAAACAAGAGCTGAAAGGACTGAAATGGAAATAGCACACGGGAAAGGGACCGAGAGATGGAGGGGACAGGGACGGGCTGGAGCCAGGAGAGTGGAGACACGGTCGGTGCGCATGTAGACGGCTCTGCACTGTCTACACCATCATGCACTGCAAACATGCACTAATAAAAACCAAAATCCACCTGTTTCTAATGGATACTTTCCTTATCCTGCTGGTAAAA
Organism: Hydrochoerus hydrochaeris; assembly: GCA_004027455.1. Classification (NCBI taxonomy): domain Eukaryota; kingdom Metazoa; phylum Chordata; class Mammalia; order Rodentia; family Hydrochaeridae; genus Hydrochoerus; species Hydrochoerus hydrochaeris. Next base: position 87,274 of record PVLA01004918.1, read on the forward strand.
CCGCGCTCCCTAAACCCTCTCTGATCAGCCGCAGTGCTCGGGAAGCTTTAATGACTGGATGCCCTTTCGCGGCCCAAGTTAAGACACTGCGGGATGGAAGTGGCTTTTAATAAGAGGCAGAATGATTTAGAGAGATGTGAGCCCTGCAAGAAGGGCCCCTCACACCCAGCTCCTTGGGCTGCTGCCCATGTGGGTTCCAGAGTCCTGAAAGGTCAAACTCCAGCCCAGGGCTGGGATGTTCTGGGTAATTGAGAATCAATTCCTTTCCAATTACTTCAGGCTCAGCCAGGGCCCAAGCACTGTCTGCAGTCTCATTTCTCTACCATGGGAGAAGATAATATAAACTGGGAAGCAATATGTTCCAAATAATAAACCAGGGGATTTATTAAAGGTTTGGGTCCCTGGCCCCCGACCCCTGTGTGTGGAATCAGGGTCTCTGGAGCTGCGGGATGAAATCCATGCCCCAGCGCTTCTGATGTGTGGGCCGCTCTCACCCCTGAAATGTTAGATAACTGAGGTCCACCCCGAAACCCTTTTTCTTCCTGGGTTGAGACCGGAATCCTCTGGAGGATTCTAGAAGCGTTAAAACCCTGGCTGCCCCTGGGTGTGGCAGTACACATCTGTCATCCCAGCACTTTAGGAGGCTGAGGCAGGAGGATCACAAGTTCCAGCCCAGGCTGTGTGATTTAGAACACAGCGAGATCCTGTCTCAAAATAAAACAGAGAAAGAGCTGGGAATATAGCTCAGTGCCAAGTCCCTGGGTTCAATCCCTGACACCACAAACCAAACCAAACCAAACCAAACCCAGGGTGCTGGCCCTGCTCCCTCAAGGCCTGGGACTCTGCATGTCTAGCTAACGCCCGAGCTCTGCTCATGCCACCTGCCTGGGGACCATAATCTAGGGACCACTGATACAAGGTAAATGTCTCTAAGGAAATACAGTCTTTTTGGGCATTACTAATGAACCCTGTCCAGAAAGATCCTGGCTACCAATGAGCAATTTCTGGCAGGGTTTATGGTGGGGAGAACGTCCCCAGTCAGTGACTGTGGAAACATTGGGCCAGAGTGACCCTGGGCTCTGCTTCTCATGGAGCAGGGCACAGTGCAAGGTCACAGAGCCATGCTAACCCTCGCCTGAGATCCACTCACAGGACTTTGGGCGAAGCTGACGGCAGATGGTTGGGTGACCAGGGCTCACGGAACCAGTCTGTCAGCCACAAACCTCTTTAAAATGCTGCTTGCAAAAGACAGCATGCTTTGATGGACGCTCTTCCCTGGCCTGGTGAGAGGGTCCTCAGGCAGATTCCGGCTCCCGGTGGAGCTGGGTGTCCACCAGGGGAAAGGACCGAAGTCTGCAGCTTCCCTGCCCAGCCGTGATCCACCCGCCCAGGCTTCCGTCCCACAAAGCGTTCAGGCCAGTCCTTTCCTTAGTAAGATTTTGAAGCAGAATCAGCCAATGGTCTTAGTTTTCAGGAGAATGTATCAGTACAAGAAACATTATTTACATTTCCAGGATTAACTGTTATGCATGGGATGTCAAAGCTACCTGGGCTTTGAGGTGCGAAGGTTTACAGTTTCTGGAAATGCTGGATTGTGAATCCAACTTCTAACAACCTACGGAGAGTAAGAGGCTCTGAAGCCACGGCCGTGGGACAGGAATGGGTCTCCTGAGGGCTGGCTGGTAGGAGGAAGCTTCCGGCTGGAAAGCTCTTTGGGAACGCCTGTGACCTGCCAGGGCTTCTGAGGAAGTCCCCGGAGGGTTGCCAGGCACCTGGCCTGGCACAGGGAGGCAGCCCCATCAGACAGCGCTGAGCCGCCCTCCCTGCCAGCAAGCCAGGCTCCTTGCAGCACCATCAGGTCACTGATGAAGAAATGACCCGAGTTGGACTGACTATTAGACCACGGATGGACACCAGAGCCTTGAGTGTCCAAATCAGGGCGTCAGCTGGGCTGACAAGAGTCTGACAGGTTCATGGCTGACACAGTCAGGTGATCATCAGGAAAGGGACTTTCCCTGATGCAGGCCTCAGGCAGCCACACCTGTGAGCTTAAACTAAGCACCACAAGTGGCCCCGCCCTGCCCACCTGTCCCTGGGTTGGGGGGTGGTGCAGGCTCTGCAGCCCCCGGTGCTGCTACCTTGCATCTGAGGCTGCCAGCTGGTACATCCCTCCCTGGGGAGCCGGCCGGTGTGAGCCTGTAGAGTCTGAGGCTGAGTCAGTAACAAACACCTGGTGGCTCCTCTCCGCAGAAGCCTGTGCTGCTGAACCCCTCCTCAGAGGCCCGGAGGTCTGCGGTGGTGGTGGGGGTTCAGCCCAGGCCCAGGGCTGTCACAAATGGGATGTCTCTGGGCTGGGCTCTGGAAAGGGGGTGTTTAACCAGCACTCTGCCCCTACCCCACCCCAGCAGCCCCTCTCCTGGCCCATTTTCTGTGGCTGATTTTACAATAGCACTGTCTAGGTAAGAGATGACACAAGGCATATTTTGTCTCATGGTTTTGGCGGTTCAAGGCGGTGGGGGGGGAGCCACTTCTACTGACATCCTTCTTGTGAGCAGCGTCCTGTGGCGATGTGGTTTGTGTGTCCACGCCCTCCCCCTCTCCTCTCTTTTCAAACTCACCGTGAACTCTGTACAAATCACCGCTCAAGGGCCCCACCTGTGAACACCACCACCCCAAATTTCCACCCTCTTGTTACAGGCAGCTGAGCTAGTCAGAAACATAGGCAGTCAGACAGGGCGGGGCCCTGGAGGGAGCCGGCACCGAGGGCCAGGTGTCCTGTGACCTTGGAGACACACACCTCTTGCTGTGGGCCAGATCTTAAGACAGAAGGCAAAATAAACGCAATCACACCCTAAATATAAACATTAGGGGTTAGATATGGATCACCTTGGGAAGGAGTCACCATCCCAACCCTCTACAGGAAGAGTCACTGACCCGTAAGAATGCTGCCTGCTGCCAGCATTTGTCCTGATTTGGTCAATTCTACCTGAACAATTAATCTGATTAGTTGACCACAGTTCTGTCCCACCCATACTAGGCCCTCTGCCTTGCGGAGTTCCCAGTTTTCCTCACTTTAGATCCGCCTCACTTCATGGTTTTACTCTGTAAAAGTCCCTAGAAAAGACAAAATCGTTGGTAACCCACTCAGGACCCCTTTTGTCTGTCTGTCTCTCTCAGACAGAAGCTTTCTTTCTCTCAATAAATATATTAGGCTCTTAACTTCGGTTGTTCCTAAATTCATTCTTGGATTTTAGAGAACACAAACTCGTACCAGACTTTCCCGTGTTATTCTTACTATCAGCCCGAGAGGGGTTTGGCAGGGGGTGGTAGAGGCCACCTGACCTGGAAGGGGCACGAGCTGTGTTTAGTCACAGCAAACTGTGACATTTCAGGTGTCACAAACATAAAAAGAGAGTCCTATTTGCCTGGAACTTTCCACTGTTATTTGTGGTGCGCTGGAGACTGGACCGGTGGCTGTCCCACTGAGCTATGTCGCCAGCCCTTGCATTTCTGTCTGAGATAGGATCTTGCTATGTTGCCTAGGATGGACTTGAATTTTCAGTCCTCTTGCCTCAGCCTCCCAGGGTCCTAGGATTACCCTTCGCCACTGTGCCCAACTTTGCCCGGGACTGTTAGAGGCATGGATTCATGGGCACAAAGGGGAGGCAGAAACACCTTTTCTTGGTTTTCATTTTTTTTCTTTTTTTTGGTACCAGGTATCAAACTCATGACTTTGCACTTGCCAGGCAGGTGCCTGTACCACTGAGCTAAGCCTTTGGCCCTGTTTTTGCTCTTTGAGACAGTGCCTTGCTATGTAGTTTAGCTGGCCTAGAATTTAGGATACAGCCCAGGCTGGCCTTGAGCCTGTGATCCTCCTGCCTCAGCCTCCCTAGTGTGAGGATTAAAGGTGTATGGCACCATGCCTGGTTAGAAACACTTCAAAATTTTCTTCTCTCTCAACTGGGACAGCACGCAGGGAAACGGGAAGTTCCGTGGGCTGCTGGGAGCCTGGTCTGGTCCCCACCCTCTTAAGTGGGACTCTCCCTGAGGACCTGCAGTTAGGCACTGTGGTGACACATGCCCATGACTCTAGCACTCTGGGAAGCTGAGTCACAATGACTGCAATTTCGCATTCAGCCTAGGCAATTAGGGAGACCTTGTCACCCCCACAGTGTTTTAAAAAGGCCATCACTAACACCTGACACATTGGGGGCCGGAGATATAGCTCAGTGGCATAGCACCTGCCTGGCAAGTGAAAGGTCCTGAGTTCAATTCCTGGTACCAAAACAACAATAACAAAATACAAAAAAACCCACCAGACACCTAACAATGATGCCAGATAAGATTCCGGGTCTCAGCTCCCAGAGCACCCCAGGAGAATGTGGGGTGCATTTGTAAGAATCCTGTTATTTTCTGTATTTCCTGTCTTTTTTTCCTTTTATTTTCTGAGCCTTGACCTGATAAGGTGGTACATAAATAGGCCACGGCAGGCAGGGCTCAAGCAGTAGTTTCTGTGTGTAACGGACAGGCCTGCGACAGCCAGCGGTTACTTTTCTCAGCTGCTGAGAACGCCTGAGGAACTGGCCCTGTTTGTGGAGTTGTTTTCAAATCACTTACTCAGGAGAAAATAAAGCCATCAGTCCAGAAGCGCACATTTCCTACCAGTCTCAAATAATTTAAATGCCAAATAAAAATTCATGTCAAGAAAAATCTATTAAGTTTTGTGGGCACTTAGTTGAATATGCAAATTCAGGGCCTGGGCCTAGGGCTCGATTTGCGGTCAGAGCACTTGTGTGGCAGGCCACGGGCGCTGGGTTCCACCTCCAGCTCTGGGAAAATAATTTACTGAAAATGCAAAATTAATCTTTTGAAACTAAATTTTCAGGCCCCCAAAGTTGTGGAGCTGATGCCCCAACAGCCTGGATGTCAGCTCTCCCACGGGGTGACAGAGCACCTGTGCGGGGCCCCCGGGCAATGCAACAGCTGCTGTAGACGCCAGGGTCAAAGTGTGTCAACCATGTGACTGCAGGCAACTGACCCCAGCCTTGGGTTCCTTCTTTTGAAAACAGAAGCACACACAGAGAAACCTTCGTCCCCTGGTCCCCTGTCCCCTCGCTGTGCCTTCCCTTTGGCCGTGCCTTCCCTTTGCCGGGGATTAAGCCAAATGGTGTAAACAAAATGCTGCTTAGCGGAGCAGGTCCAGCTAGAGCGCCCTTAGAGCTGCCAAGTTAACACCCCGGTTAGTTACAAAACATTGTGCAAATTCCTTCATTTTAATCTAATTACAATGTAAATACAAGATAAAAGTGGAACCTAATTCCGTCCAGGAAGCCTTCAACTTGCAAACAAGATGTGACAAGTTCATTCAAGCAGGTTGCTTGCAGGATGCTGTTCCCATAGCAACAGTGGGGTAGGAGTCCAAGGTCTCAGAGGTGAATCAAGCTTTAGTTACCGATTACTCAATGCATGCGTTCTGAGATGGTTGGAAGGTGATTCATCATTTTACTTGTAATGAGACTAAGTAGAAAAACAAAATTGATAAGGAAGTAAGATTGTTTCAGACCCTGTGGCTCAAGGAAAGCAGGACTAACTAGAGGCCAAGTGGGGAGGCTGGCTGGGTCCCTGGGTTCTGGAGATGAGGGCATTTAATCAGATTTCTCTTGGGGCATGCACTCCCTCCTACTATCTGTCTATACATACATTTTTAAGACAAGGTCTCACTATACAGTTCAGGCTGGCAATGAACTCCCTCCCCTTGTAGGCCAGGCTGACTGAACCTGTAGTTCTGCCTCAGCCTTTCCAGTGCTGAGACTACAAGCTCGCATTACTACACCAGTTCCCTAGTTTACATCACCCTCAGCAGGGCATTCATTGGCCTATAAACGAACGAGACCTGCAGGAGAACATGGGTTACACCTTTCTGCACAGAGTGTACCTGAGCCAGCAAGGGTGCAGCATGCTCGGCGAGGCTGCATTCCACCCCGCAGGGCCCTGCAGCGACGGCTCAGGCTGACCCTAGCTCAGTCAAGGCCAAGACCGGCCGGAAGCGGTCACATGTGCTCAGGGTGTGTGACCTGTGGCTGGAAGGTGCAGCCCCCGCTGCACATGTGCTGCCTCTGGCATCCAGGACTCATGCGGGGCGAAGGCTGCGCCACTGGGCCTGGAGCTATCTGGGGGATGAGTGTAACCGGCACCTCCCTGGGCCTCTACATCATCTCACCGAAACAGGGTCCAGCGTCAGGCAGAGATCCTTGGTCGGGTAACTCAGCAGCTCACAGGGGAAAGTTCAGTCTGCCCTAGGACTCAGAACCTTTACCATGCTCCCATGCCCGGTGAATGCTCAGGATTCCAACCATGGATAGTTTTCTGAACCCAAGTGACCACAAATCCTCCTTCCCTGGGGCTTTTCCAGACAGGCATCCTAGGGAACGAACTTGGGAAACGTCTCAAGTGTGGCCACCCAGGTCACTGCACCCTCTGACACCCCCACCCGACTTCCTTCCCTTCTGCCTTTGGCTGTTTGTACTTAATTCTTCCGCAGGCTCTGGGGCTAGCTGAAGCGCAGTGTGCATTTTCATCTGAAAAGGGCTGGAGAGCCGAACAAATCTGACACACAGGGAAGCTCCGGTAGCAGGATCTCAGGCACCTTTATTTATGGCAGGTGTTTTTCGGCCGGGGTGGGGGGTGGGGGTGCTGCCTCGGAGGCCCCTAGGTTTAAGGCGGCAGCTCCTCCTCTGCCTCCACTACCCTTCCAGCTGGGGCAGCCCTATCATGTCCGTGAGGCTGAGAGCAACCGCGCGGGGCTCGGCCGGCCTGGCTGTGGGGAGCTTGGGGTCTCAGCAATCTGCCCGACCGCATGACTGTGCCGCCGGAGAACCACCACGGCAGCTTTACTACACGCAAATCTGACTCTGCTGGGTTCCTCATATAATTTATAAATAGGAAAAATATTTAATATTAAGTTTGCAATACAAACAGGCCTGGTAATACAGGAAACTTAAAAAACAAAAATCGTACTGTTTGAATTAAGGGTTTCCCTTTAGGAAGGACCACACCAGCCTGGTGTTCCAACCATTCACGTTTCTGTCCTATGACTCGCTCTGCAGTGACAGCCACATGGGTCACCTTCCAGGTCACCAGGCTCTGGCTCAGCATCCTATGCTGCACTTCTGAGTGGCGAGACTATCTCATCTTCTATCAGCACTGATAAAATTGTTACTCTGCAAGAATTTGGAAAAGTAAGAATATTTTTTAAAAACTTGTGCCTACCCCTGACCAGCCATCCGACATATTCTAGCCAAGTGACCGGCAGCACCACAGCTCTCCTTCGTCTCTCTTTTCCAATCAGCAGCTAAAACAAAGGATGAAGCAGTTGTTTCAAAATCCTGCCAGACTTTTTATGGTAAGCACTGTAGATGAACAATGTAAGGTCCTACTGAAGGATTAGAATCTCATGCAAGACTCCTAACAGGTGAAAGCCTCCGTACAGCAGGCTGTCCGGGTTATTTCCGGCATTTAGAAAACGCTAACACAGTCCAGTGGCAGTGGGTACTTTTCACTGACCTCAGCATCTGTTCCCACACACGTCAGCCAGAAGTTGTGGTTCAATTATGAGTTGTGGCAACAGAATAATGTTGGATGTTACTGAATGAACAACTTTGAAATGTTTCAGCCACTGGAAAGTATGCTATTGCCAACACAGTGGTGTTAGCTCAACAGCTGCTTTGCGCCGAAAATGGAAGAACCCTAAACTCTCCAAGTTCATGTCACCAGGTCTCACAGTAACAGAAGGACTTAGCCACTCACCTAACAAAAACTCCTACAGCGACTTTTACCAAACAGCACCTACTACACAAGGAAGGGCAGGGAAAAATGACTTCACAAAAGTGCACTAAAAAAATCTGACAATTTTATGGAGGAACTGCCCAAGTGTTAGTGTTTAAGAATGTAGCGCACAACGGACCAAGTTCCACGATGTGAAGACACCGTGTTTGAGAAACTGGGGGAATCACTCTATAAACTAACTCTACAGGATGTGGTAAGATGCACACTTTATAATATAAAACCTGTCTACACATAGTAGTTAGTTGCGAAAAGCCAATCGGTCTTCTCTTGGCTTGGAACAGTGTATTCCACACCTCAGGGCAATTTATCAGCAACCTATCAAAGAATGAAAATCCATCAACATGTTTTTCATCACATGACAAATTAAAACAACACACAAAACTATCAACTCAATATCCTGTCAGAATCATCCATTAAACTTTTTTTTTTTGGTACCAGGGATCTAACTCACGACCTCATGCTTGCCAGGCAGGTGCTTATGCCGCTGAGCGAAATCCCTGGCCCCTAAACTTATTTTCTTTACATAATACTTTTACAAAAGACAGATTTAACTGAAAATGTAACTAAATTTTTAAAAATGTATTTTCTACACCCACCTCCTTTGTGACTAGCCTTGTCTCTTTAATTCTCAACTGACGGGATTTCTGACTGCCACGTGAGAGAGAGACCCTGAGAAGCTGCATGTAGAACATTTTAAGTTATTTCTAGATAATAAAGATGACGTAACACAGAAGAGCTACATGATTTTTCTCACCGAGTTATCCAACCTCATCTACTGTTAAGTTCTACGCCAATTTACTCATCTTTTTTAAAATTTAATTTATTTCAATTTAGTCATCTTTAGCCCCCCCATCTCTACCCTGTCGGGTCTCAAGAGTCAGCTCTTTCACAGTTTCTGAGAATCTGGGCCGGGAAATGTGAAGAAAATAAGAGGGAACTAGGCCTCCTTCACTGCATATTCCGTGTAGTACTCTACAGTCACATAAAACTGTCATTAAACCTTATTTTTTGTAAGGAATTAAGATGGTACAAATGGGATGTGAGAAAAACGAGTTTAAAAATTATTTTTTGAGTATAATGAGGCCAACTAAGCCTCAAATACAAGCAAAATTCCCCCCAAATACAAGCAAAAGCTTGAAACGAAAAAACCTACTACATGGGGTGGTAACTGCCGATTTGACTTGCTGCAGGGGTATGTTAAATTGTTAGTCTTTCCTCTGATATCAGAAACTATTTCAGTAGAAACTTATTTTTTAAGTTTTATTTTGGAAACGGTCTCACTATGCAGTTCAGACTGACCTTGAACTCTCTAAGTAACCCAGGCTGGTCTCGAACTCATAGAGCTCTCCCTGCCTCCGCCTCCCTGGTACGAGGATTCTAGGTTTGCACCACCATGCCGGCTCACAGTGGAAATTTAATCAGGTCTCCGTTAAGGGCTTTACGTGGCCACAATCTAGTTCGCGTATCACAGGTTTCCAAGAAAGTGCCTAAGATGCATATAGTCTGTGAGGGGGGGATGGGGTGCAGCGAGAGCTCATTCGCCAGGATTGTGGCTGGGAACTGACCTCCCACCAAGAATGCCTACATCTAAGTTACACTCACCCGTTAGCTCTCTGTACACTTTTAAATTAATACAACGTGCCCTTCCTCACCTTCAGCTCTTTTGTGTGGCAGGTATCTTGTTTTCCCCTTCCAGTTCCTCCACCCCAGCCTGCGTCATGAGGTCTGCGATGTTTTTCTCCAGATCATCAATGCGGCTACTCATATCATCAAGTGGTGAAGTTAAAGGCGATGTATACCAGCATCTCCCATTTTTTAATCCTTTTCCTCCAGGGCCCTGCAGCCTATGGCTTTAAACACCACTCCCTAAGGAAAATGGTTTCCTAATTTCCTTTGGATACGGTTACAGTCTAGCTGTCAAGGTAAAGTCCCAGCCCCAACTCTCATTAGGTGAGGGACCCTGGTAATGTCTCTTGCTTTATTTGTTTATTGTCTTGTTGAGACAGGATCTTGCTATGCGGTTCAGGCAGGCCTTGAGCTCTCTTTGTAGCCCCAGGCTGATCTTGAACTCGCAAGGATCTTCCTGCCTCAGGTGCTCCAGTGCTAGGATGACAGGTGTGGGGCCCGGCTGCCATTTGTTCAATAAAGATGGCAACTCTGTGACCTCTTATTACCCCGACTGTAGATTCTCTGAGCCAAGGGTTAGTGGAGCTGAAACGCCTCCCCGGCCTCTTTCTCAGGAACACAGTGGATCCAAGCTCAGTACAGAAATTTCAGAGGCCGGCCGAGGCTGACCTGCAGACCACCTACTGTACTCCAGGCTCCAGGGGCCCCTAAGAAGCTAAGAGTGAAAAGGATATTTCTTCCAATGATCTGGTCAGACATAGTCTGAAATTTATCTTGCATCTGCTGCAAGAGGGTCTGCACCTAAGGAAAAAACAAGACACGCGGGTAAAATGCAAATTATCCCGAAATTATCCAAATTATCCCCTTCTGGGAGGAGGGCGGGGTCCTGGCTGGCCTGTGGGGTGTGGGAGTCTGGCTTCAGCCCCAGGGTGGCCTCTGGGCAGCCGTGCGGCCTCCAACCAGCCGGGTTGTCCTCGGGGGATCCAGTTTTATATCCGCCTCCCCAGACTGACTGACGGTGTGGTCCCTTCCAGTTTGGGCCACTAAGCACGAAGCACGGCCACGGGGCGCTCTGCACGGCGTGGGGGCGCCGGGTGCAGGGAGCAGCAGGCGGGTGCGGCGGGGGTTCGGGGCGTGGGGACGCGAGGCCGGCGGGCCGGGGTCACCGCACACAGCGAGGCCCCGCCCGGCGCCAGGATCCGGGCCCAGAAACCTCAGTAGCGGGGCCTCCGCGCCTAGGGCCCGCGCGGGCCTCCCTTACCACCGAGGTGAGGTCCTGCATGGTCTTGGGGTCGGTCTCGGCCATCTCCCCGGTTCCCAGCTTGGCGGCGAAGTCTCCGACAGTCACCGACACTTCCGTTTGTCCGCGCCAACGCCCCCAGCCGCCGCTTCTCGTGACGACTCTCACTGCTCGCGGGACCGCAGTGCACTGTGGGGTCCGTAGTTCACACCGCGAACCGGAAGGACTGCGGGGACGCGCACTTCCGTTCCGAGGCGAGGCCCCGCCCCGTCCACGTAGCTCCTCCCCTCCCCCGCCCGGCTCCGCCCCTCACACAGATCAAGGCGGAAAAAGGAAGACAAAACCGGAAATGTTAAGGAGCCGAGTGCCTCTGACCCATCCCGCCACCTAGTGAAATAAATACGTCAGGTTTCCTTTGGCTGGGTGCTTGCTTTGCAATAAAACATAGTGCTCCAGTTGGTTGGGGTGTTGGAGGAGGTGGGGCTGCTAGCTTGGGACCCCGAGCTCCAGCCATACAAGTGGACTTGGGAGCGGGCCTCCTGACGCGGGCTGGGAAGGTCCTGACTAATTTACAGGTCTTCAAGGACTGTATTCGGGGGTCAGCTTTGATTGGAGCTTTGCCCAAGGCAGGCTGAGGTCCACCAGCGTCTCTAGCAGAGCTGGACCAGACTTGGCCTTCGACTTTGCCTGCTTTCCACAGCTCTCCCAGTGCACCTTCAGACCATACCTCACTCTTTGGACAGAGAGATCTTTCTATGCCACGTGTGCAATTAAAAAAAGTTATTGGTGGTTGTTTACTGGGATTTGGTTAGGACTTTGACTACCTGATAGAAACAAGTGTATTTTAACTTCACCTCCGGAAGACCTCTGTGCCACAGTTATCACTATTTTATGATTTTTGGAAACTGGAGAGAGGAGCTAAACTTCAGCAAAGTTATCAGATTAAGGAAGTAAGAGATGCAGGACTTTTCTGAATGTATGTTTTCGTCTTTCTATCACTCTAGAATTCTCTTGAGCTTCCTCAGCTTAGAGAAGGGATTCCCAACAGCAGCACTGCTGGATATGGGGCCAGACCGTTCTTTCTTCTTGTTGGGTGCAGAGGGGGAGGGAGAGTGCCCAGGGCACTGTGTACTCAAACTGCTGCGTGCTGTGGCATTCCCTCCTTTCCGTCCCTCCTAGTTACTGCCAAGGTGTCTTCCAGCCATTGCCAAGTGCCTGCTGCTGCGGGAGGCTAGAGGACCATGGGGACATTGCCTAGGGTTCTGTGCACACATTCTTTCAGCACGAATTTATTTTTGCTGTGGTCATTTTTTAAGAATGTTGGGATCCAAGATTGGTGTATTAGTTTTCTCGGGCCACTGGAACAAATGAGGTGACATAAAACAACAGATGTTTATCCTCTCGTAGCTCTGGAGGCCAGAAGTCTAAAATCCTGGTGTCAGCAGGACTGGTTTCTTCTGAAGGGGGACCTGTTTGGCGTCTGTCTAGCCTCTGGTGGTGGCCAGCATGTGTGGTATCCTTAGGGTGTAGATAGAGCACTCGAGTCGTTGCTTCTGTCTTCCCAGACTTTTTTTTCCTTTCCTGTGTATCTCTCATTTTGTAAAGATACCAGTCATTTCAGATTAAGGGCTCACCCTTACTGCAATAAGATCTCATTTTAAATAATTGAAATAATGTTATATTCTGAGCTTCCGAGGGTTAGAACATCAGCAAATCTTGTTTGGAAGAAGTTACAACCCACAAAAGTTGGTAAAGCAATATCATCCTAAATTTGTGGCATACTTGTTATTATTTTATTTTATTATGTTGAGACAGGGTCTCCCTATGCAGTTCAGGCTGGTCTTGAGCTCCCTCTGTAGCCCAGGCTGGCATCCACCTTGTGGCACTCCTCCTGCTTTATTAAGAGTTTCCATAAAACTCTAGAGTCATTTAGTGAGTAGTCAAGACCAAAAGGGCGTTAGCCTTCTGACTTTGGACCTTGATCCCTCGATATTGAAATCTGGGTAGCTTCACCCATGTTTCTAGTGCAATCTGACCTTAAAATGCAAGAGTACAAAAATAGCAAGGACTCAGTTCATTCATTTGTTTCTTCCTTCTTTATTTATGTTTCCTTTTTTTTCTGGCACAGGAGGCTTGAGTTTTTATTATAATTGAAATTTTCAGAACATAAACAGAAAACAAACGACACTTTTCATGGAGATTTCTTTAATTATTTTTTGCACTTAAAGAGAAAGATGGCACGCTTTCTTCGTGTGGCAACAAAGATCTGTTAAACAGCTGCTTTATGCAAAAGCTTCACTGATTTATGGTCATGGCTGAGGCAACTGTGGGACTGATGCTCAGAACCTACCTGGATATCGTTTCATTAACAAAACCACTGTATCCCGTGTAAGACACTGTAATTAACCTTTAAACCTCAGCTGTGAACAACCCTCATTTTTAACCTTTATTTGAATGCTGTAGTTGTCTCATGTGCCCTTAGCAAGATTTCAGGAGGGGATGTTTCTAGATTAATTGCATATTGTAATTCTCTTTTCCCCTTTCAGGACAGTTTAGTTTTACTTGAGCTTAGTAGGGTACTTTTATGATAGTTCTTTGGCTCGCGCTGGGCCATCTGAATACTCCTTTCTTTGCATAAGGAAGGCCTTTGTGTATACCTGTGGCTCCAGGTGATGAGGTTCTGTGTCGGCCTCACCTGAGCGGAGCAGCAGTGATCACAACAGGGCCTTGAGGGGTTCTGATTCATTCTTTCCCTGCTCACATCTGTGTCAGCCCTGCTAGGCCTCAACCTGGTCCCTGATCCGAGCTGCTTTGATGCCTGGTGGCCACGTGGCTGTCACAGGTGCAGACTCGGGGCTGGGGGGGCGGGGAATCTCAGCCATCTGGTGGCCTGAGGGGCTCTGGCTTCTGACCCTTTCGTGGTCATTCCAAACTTCCTGGGATCCCCAAGCCCACTGTTTTACTCCGTAACTCTCAGAAGATAGCACTGTATTTTAGAAGAAAAATACTTGTGGAGAAAACAGAACGTCAGTCCAAACCCCTGTCTCTGGAGCCTGGCTGTGAAGCCATAGCTCCAGAAAGGTCCAGATCCCTGCATGGTCACCTTGTTTGGGAAGGTCTGAAGAACTGTCCCCCTACTCTCTCACTGTTTGGACTCTGTTGTTCTAAAGATGGTCTGAGATCAAGCACACGTGGGGATAATCCCAGGTAACCTTTATTTGCGCGTTTCACACATAAATTACAAATTTCTCTGCAGCTATCTAGCTCAGCAATGGTAATTCCGCTCAGAGACGGAGCGCTCCGGCACTAGGACTGACGTCTGCCATGGTGGAACATTTTAAAATGATACATTTTTATCCCTGGTAAGTATCTATGATAAAGTGTTCTTAAAATTTCAGAAAGTTTTTATCTCGGGGGTCACATAATGTTTTGCCATCCTGCAGGGGAGACTTGTGCCTGACATTCGTGCTTTTCCGTGCAGCCCCGCCTCCCTGTCCAACTCCTACTCCGCTGTGTGTGCATTTGCAGACCTAGACCGACTTCATTAGTCCCTACAGAAAGCCTTAGAGACAGCGGGAGTTTTCAGCCTATGCTTCCTAGGAGGTTCCCGCCAGGCTGCCCAGCTGCAGTCTTCTGCCCCCTGCTGAGTCCCCCACACCAGGGAGGACTTGGGAAGTCACAGGGTGGTTCCAAGGCTTGTCAAGTTTAGCCAGCCTCCCACAGTAGATGTGGTGAGACTACATCAGTGGTATGAGACTTCTCTGCCCGCTTAGTGTTACCTAAATGGTTTCTACTTGTAGATTTATTTATTTAGATTTTTTGAAACAGGGTCTTGCTATGTAGTTCAGGCTGGCCTTGAACTCGCTATGTAACCTAGGCTGGCTTGAAATTCACAGTTTCTTCTGCCTCAGTCTCACAAGTGCCAGGATTACAGGTGTGCACCATCATACCCAGCTCTAGATTTAGGCCTAATTTATAGCATTTAAGTTCTTTGAAATTATCATGCAGGCTTCTATTCTCACCATTTTCCTTCACCTTTAAATGTCTATTTTAAGCTTTTATTGAGCATAGTTACAACTGTGGAAGTTTGTAGTACCTGGGCTCACCCATTAGTAAGAGAAAACATAGGAAGGGTAACAAATTTGATATAGTAAAAGAACTGTTCATTGTTTTAGAAGGACAGTTATGAAGCACCTTCTCTGGTTTCACAGCCAAGTTGAGTGCGGTACTGTAACATGGTGAGAAGAACACGAACCCTGGAACCAGGTGGCCTGGACTTGGGGTCTGGCTCCTGCCTCCCTTGGGGAAGCATTTGACTGTTCTCTTTGTTTGTCCATAAGCTGAAGATAATGGTGCTTGCCCCACGTTGCTGTTGGAAGGATTCGATGAGCTGATATGTTAAAGGATTTTGTGTAGTGAGGGTCATAAAAAGGAGTCAAAGAGCACTAGCCAATTTTGGTGTTAGGACTTTCTTTTGGTACTGGGAATCGAACTCAGGACCTTGTGCTTGTACACGGGCACTTGTAAAACTCCTTAATGGTGTTTTACTGTCACATCTCAAGATCAAGACCCTGATGTATTTGTTTTGGCTGAAATCAGATCTGATCTACTGCACAAGTTCAAGGGTGGATGATTATTCCACTTACTGGACTGTTTAAAATGACATTTTGAAAGTTTAGAATGAGTTAACAAAAATTCTCACACTGTTCTGTAAGCATCAAAGCCTTATTTGATACCTGCTAGGAAACTTCGCTGGTTTTATTTCGCTTTGATGCTCAGGTCTGCTGGTGTTGGCCAAGGGCACAGTGGGTGTGAAAAGATGCTCACTGAAAGAGAGAAGGCGGGATGGAAGGTAACCTTCATCACAATTAGCCAACATTTACATATGCTTATTAAAAAACGATCTGATTCAATTAAAGTGTCCTAGGTACAGTGGTGAGAAAATGTACTTTTTGATCAGTGAAGGTGGTTGATGTGTTACTAAAAGAAGCAGCGAAGCTTGGCTGTTCACTCAGTCTTGTTCTCAGTAATTGATTTTTTTGTGGGGCCACGCTGGAGTCTGGGGCATCTGAAATGCTAGGCGAATGCTCCACCACTGAGCTACACCCCTAGAATGCTCAGTAATGGGCGAAAGTAGTTTCTGGTTTTTACTTAATTTTTTTTTAAAGAATTTGGACTCAAATACTTGGCAATAATGTCTTGATTCTACTTTTGCCCTCAGTAAGCAATGTAATATATTTTAATGCAGGTTAAATCATCCTAGGATTCCGGCAGTACTAACAGTGTAGCTTCTATGAATTGGTCTATTTTTGGTTGGTTGTTTTGGAAGAGATTAGGACACAAGTCCGTGTCTTGATAAGGGAGGCTGAGGCATCCTCTGCTTATGAATGCACTGCACAGTTTACTCCTCCTGTTCCGAGTTCTAGGTGAACTAGCTTCCCAGTTTGTCCTGCATGGTGCACGACAGCGCACTGGCTTGACGCCAGCAGTCTCGCCCTTGTTTCCTCAGCGTAGGGGCCGTTCAGCACCTGTGTGTCTCCTGCAGACGGCTCGAGCTCATGCTGGAGGCTGAATTTTGGATTAGGGAGTGTGAGTCAGGCTGCCACCACTGGCCATCTGAGGATGGGTCTTGGCCTGTTCAAGGGTGTGCATTCTCCTCTAGCCTCTCAGGAGGGGGGCAAGGAGGTGCATCAGGCAGGTGGGTGGTCATATCCTGAAGACCAGAGGAGGGACTCTCGTGGGGGTCATAGTGCAGGCTTAGACTCCCTCACCTTGTACAGGGACCACACACTGACGGGAGATGACCCTGTCGTGTGCAAGGTGTGGCATCTCCTTCCTAAGCAGCAAGACTTGGTCAAGAGTAGATCCCACGTCTTGGCACTATGGACACATGACTGTGCTTAACATGAAGATGAGAGGGAGGATGTCCCCCGGGGCACTACGAGTATGGAGTCAACTTTACAGCTACTGCGACGGCTTAGATCACGTCCTTAAGGTGAACAAGACAAGCTTAGCCCAGTTCCCATCCTGCGAGTTGGTGCTTCTGGCTCACTTACCTAACAGCAAAGTGCAGGGGACCCCAGATGGTTCACAGACGTGAACTCCTGCGCTGGTGACTACTTTAGACACAACAGAAAAAATCAGAGAAAGGCTACTGTCCAGCAGTTTGAACCACCAATACCCATTTATTTCAATGGAAAAAAAAAATCTCTGCATTCTATTATGTTCCAAAAAGATTTACTATTGAAACAAATGCAATATACGCAGCTCTAGCTGTGTAATTCCACTACAACAAAGACACCAGGTGATTTCTGCTTACTACAGAAGGCGAACTGAAAAGCGCAGGGGCAAACATAGATTGCATAAGAAAGCGTGTGGGCGCACGTGCACGCCTGCATGTGTGTGTGGGGTTAAAACCTTTAGTAAGCAACGGCATTAAAGACACTTACCTTACCCTAGTTTGTGGTGAGCGCTAATAAAAAGCCACAGGCTGTCACTAGTTTTATTTGATAGAAAAAATTTGGTGTGAGCTTTGATGGTCACGTACAGTTTATCAACAAGAAGATAATCTTGGTACGAGCACTAACTTTCCTCTCACTTTTACATGCTCACAGGATGAGAATCAGTTATTTGTCAAACGTCATGAATACCTTTTATTGTCAGGTTTGCAAACAATGGTAGTCGATTCACACAAAAGGGTACTTTTAAAACTACCTGTATTTAGTCTATTTTATGCCTGTATATATGAAACGAACAGTGGATATGTGCATAAATGTATGTCTATACATGTGGGTATATATGTGTATACAAGATGGTACCTGCTGGCCTCTTCCTGTGTAGCTTTGACTTCCAAGCTGACACCTGTGACTCTGCCTAGACTGAGGAGGGAGAGATTTTCTACCATGATCCCTGTTGCTGTAAGAACCAGTGGGACTGCATTCAGGGTGCATACAAATGCAGATGGATGCCCATGAAAGAATAGTTCAGCCCTTTTCTTGGCATTTGTTGGCACGATCTCCTGCCCTGCAGCTCACTGCCTTGGCTAAGGATCACAGCAGTTGGTGGCAAAGGGAATTGGTGGGAGTCCTCATTCTCAGGACAAAATACTTTTTTCTTTGCCTTCCCTCTTGTGGAACTGCCTGGCTGGTTGGTCAGCATTCAGCGTTCAGACTGAAGGGGCAGATGGAGATGTAGCTTCATGGGGAAAGTGACCGCTCTATGGTCTATCTAGGGCTGAGTTTTTGGCTGAGGTCCTCAAGAGTTCAGGTGTCTTAGCTTCTCTGCTTAACCTTTCAAGGAAGAACAACATATCAAAACTAGGCTTCTCCTGTATAGTCTCTCTATATAAATACCGTGTATATACACATACAGATACTCATACATATACAAATACGAACCCACAGACATAGCTGGATGTGTGCCGCACTGGCTACCACATGTCAACACATCAGAAAAGTAGTCATTGTTCCTGCCCCAGAAAGTCAAGTTATATGTCATGATCGTTAAACATTCAGCAAAAATTCGGAAGGTTCCATTACTCAAAGAAGGAAAGAAGATGTTCTCAAACCAGTGAAGTACAGACTAGGTGAAACTGCAAAGAAAATGGAAATTGGAACAATTGAGGCCTAGTTGTGAAGTTCAATAGCTGTAAACGGCGATCTTCAGATTTGGATAGATTTTTTTTTCTTTTTCCCCCCGTTGCTATGGAAACTTGGGAGTCAAGCTTCAGATGTCAGGAGTTCTCACAGACCTGCAGGAGGAGGCTCAGAGTTAGGTCAGGAATATCACAATTCAATTCAAAACATTTTGGCTAAACCCGGATAAATGACTGACAAACTACAATGAACATCAGACTTTTTTCCCCCTTAGCTTAGCCTGACATTTGAAGACAGAATTAAGTAGTCCTGCTTAGTCCTGTTTATGTCTTAAGAAGCTGGACTTGGGGCTGAGGCTGCAGCTCAGTGGTAGAAATTGTGCTTAGCCCTGGGGTCCATCCCCCTCCACCAGAAAGCTGGTCTCTGCAAACACTAATGATGGCTACAGATGCCAAACATCGCCTCTGAGACCAATAGCAGCTACTGGTGTTGCTACGATGAGCCTTAAAATCACGTACATTAGCACAGATGTGCTAAGTGATGAATGAGCTGATTCTGTAGCTCAGAGATTGATAACTGTCATATATATATACATATATATATATATGTATATATATATGTATGTATATATGTATATATATATATTGTCCCACAGCAAGAGATATATTGGTGGTTCTTCAAATACAGTAGGTTAGTTATCTTTTGCCACTATAGCTAGTGGCCACAAATATAGTGGCTTGAAACAAAACACATAAATTCTTTTATAGTACTGCAGGTCACTGGTCTGAAATGGGTCATAATCATGGCGCTAAAAGTATGAGCAGGTCTGTGTTCCATCCAGAAGCTCCAGGAAAGAATCCACCTCCTTTCCTTTCTCGGCTGCTAAGAGGCCACCTGTATTCCTTGGACCGTGGCCCCTTCCTCCATCTTCAAAGTCAATGATGTTGCCTCTTCTGTCTTTCCAACTTCTAACTTCATCACACTGGCACAGCTTCTTTTACCAGGTAAGGTGACATGTTTGCCCGTTCCGGGGATGAGGACATCTTTGGGGGCCTCATAGGTGGGAGGCTCTGTGCTCTTAAGAGGAAGCAAGGCATCAGGTGCTACAAGACCAGATTGCTCAAACGGTAAAGTCAGAATGACCTCTGCGTAGGGTGATTGAAGAGCCCTGTACTCTGTTTCCTGCGCTCGGCTCCTCCTGCAGGCCGGTGGGAGAGCCCCAGTGAGAACCCCGAGACCTTCTCCATTAAGCTGGGCCAGCAGGGTAGGGTTAGGCTGGGGAGGAGCTTTGTCTGTGTTGTTTTGTTTTGTGTTGGGGTTTGAACTCAAGACCTCCTGCATGCTGGGCAAGTGTCTCACACCCCCTTTTAAATTTTATTTTGGGACAGGCTCTCGCAGAGTTGCCCAGGCTGGCCTCAAATTTGTGATCCTCCTGCCTCAGCCTCCAGGGAACTGGGGTTACAGGTCTGCACTCACAACAGAGCAATTTTTGCTGCCCACGCCTTGCAAAGTGCTTCAGCATCTGTATAGTTCTCACAAAGAAAAGCACTGAGTTCCAGCCCGGGGCATGGATCTCACCATCTACAGAATCTCTCCCCCTCTCTCATGGCTGCCAACTCTTCACTCTTAGGCTTTGGTGAGGGACAAACTAGTGCCATCCAGAGGCGGGTGGAGGAGGAGTTCATGGGTCTTGCTCAGCTGGCCTTTGTCTGGCCTGGTGGGGCTGAGCCAGCCGTACTGCCATCCAGCGGGCCCAGCCACGGGGCTGGCGCTGGGCCACAGCACTGCTGTGCGCTGAAGCTGTACTTTCCGTGTCATGGCCATCGGATCTCATTAGCCAACTGGCAAGACAGTTGTAAAATTCAGAGTGCTGCTGAAGAACTTCTTTCAGATGCTTTCTTAGGTCAAGTTCAGTGAGTGTCCTTTTTATTTTTTAAATGTCAAGAGCCGTTTATATTCAGGGTGCTGCAATGCTTTATATCTCTATATCTTTGTCTATATTTTTGGTCAGTGCTTCCAATACCTATTTTTTGCTAGAGACCAGTGCAAGGATCCTTGGTGTCTGTGCCAGAGACTTTTGCAGCTGGATGACCTCCGTGCACAGGAGGACACCCAGTCACATCCCTGGCCACTATCCACTAGATGCCACTGGTATTCTCCTCTTGGTCATGAGAATGAAAATGATTTCTAGACATTTCCAATTATCCCTGAGGGGACAATGGGTTAAAAAATTGGACTGAATAAAATCCACTAAATGAGTCTCTAGCCTTTTGTTTTCAAATTAGAATCTCTGATTCCTGCTTTAAGTCAATTTAAGCTATAATGTAAATGATCCCTCCTCCTGGAGCTGCTGGGGTGATTGCACGAGGTAATCTATATAATTTATGTAAAGCTCCGAGCTTGCATGTGCATGGCACAGGGAAATCCCTCAAGGGTCAACTATCATCGTCCACAGAGTCACGTTGTGTTAGGCACTGCAGGTTTGGCACACCCTAGGAAACCCTAGAAAGCGCAAAAGCATCACAGCGGGAGCAGACCAGTGTGGGGCTTGAGTGGGGGGAGGGTCAGGCGCTCAGGGGCTCTCTGGGTTAGGGTGAGGCTGCTGCCACCGAAGTCCATCACACTGAGCCCTCACACTGGCAGGTCTGACAGTATGCAAGTAATACCTTTGTAAAATAAAATAAAACTAGTTGAGTGGCCGTCTTTGCCTCATCTCAGTGGCCTCTTTAATTTCCATCGTGATGGAGACTCTTCCGTAGGAGCCCCCCACCATCCCCTAAAATAGAGACATTTAATTTTGTTCTTGTTAGAATGGTTCACTTGATCTTCCTTTTCTATTCCTGCTATTTCTGATTCATTAAGCCTAAAGCAACGGTCAAAAAAGTCTCTTCCTAAGACTCGCCTGCACTGAGCTGCTCAGAGCCGGGCCGGGAAGCTGAGGCTGTGGTTTAATAAGGACGGTTTGTTGCACCGGGCGGGCACTGAGGGAAGAATTATGCAGCCCCTTCATGCCATCAGCGCGTAATTTACACAGCTGAGTTGACGGTAACTATAATTCCATTTACATTTTTGATTACTCTCAGTGCCATTGTTTTATTCCCTTTATTTTTCGATGTCAAAGAAGGATGAGCAGATCCCACGGTTCAGTTCTCAGTTGCAGTAAAACCGTCTCCGGTACCACAATAAATGCGAATGTTTTCTCATTTATTTCCATACAGGAGGCAGTCCGGTGGAGAGAGCTGGCTTCCCTGCTCACGGACCTGGGGAGCTTTCTGAGCACCAGTTTTCTCATCTATAAAGTGGGGTCAAACCACAGGCCAATATAGAAGAAAGCCACAAACACCAGGGGATTTGGTCAATGTGAGTCCCTCGTGTCGGAATATTATCTGCGGAGAAGAGAAAGCCCTCTTTCCTCCCATGCTGTACGCTGGGGTCTGATCTTACAACCACTAGTTGTACAGACAATGCTTTAAAGCAAGGGCTGGCAAAATTTTTCCATGGAGGGGAAGATGGTAAATATTTTCAGCCTGGCAGATCATGTAGTGAATGTTCCAAGTGCCTCCCTCTGCCACCATAGCAGAGAACAACTGGACTGCATGTCAGGGAATGGGTGTGGCTGTGCCCCAATAAAGTTTTATTTATAAAAGTGGGTCGTGGACCAGATTTGACCTGTGTGCTCAACTCTGTGGTCCCTGCTTTAAAGAAAAAGCAAACAGGCTGCTCACTCCCCTGATGCTAAAACTCTTTCTAAGGCGCTGACTGAGTTGGGATTCTAACTTCAACGTGTTCAGAAAATACCTCCACCCCTAAATTTTGCCAAATTTAGTGTTAGTTAACTCTGTCTCTATCACTTTCTAGGTGCGAAGTTTAACAACTTCCCATTTTACATAGGTTTTAATCCTATACGCGTCTTAAACGCAGCATTTTCGGGAGGTTGACGCCACAGGAGTCTTCACACTCTTCCTGTTGTTTCATCCATAATGACTGATGCCGGGCTTGCAGCCCCCTGCCCGGACTTGAGGTTTCTGGGTACCAAGTGTATTAAGTATCTCTGCGTCCATATTCTTCAGTTCACCTTCCTTCCCCCATCTCATGGAACAGTAAACCGGGGGACCCAGCATGTATTCAGGGTGGGGAGCAGGCCAGGGATTGCTATCAGAAAGTCCAGGAGCCTCTGCTCAGGCGAGATCACTCTCTAGGGTGGTCCCAACTGTCCAGTGCCTTAGGGTCACCTGGTGGGCCTTTAAAATGGGCCAATGTCTGAGTGACACCTCCAGGGTTTCCACTGGAGCAGCCGAGGGGCCAGTAGGTGGATATGTACTTAGAAGTCCCCTCGGTGGACTCCTGTGCAGCCCGAGTTGAGACCTACGCTCGTTCCCCTGCTGGTAGGTAAGAGGTGACCTCCTATCTGTAGTGATGACAGCAAATCAGCCAGGAGCACGAGCAGCAGGGTGCTCCTGCTCACAGAGGGAGCTGTGCAGACTCTAGGAATCCTGGGCCGGGGATCTGCCAGCATCAAGTGTCCCTGCTTGTTCGTAGCCCTGTGTCCATCTTGTGAAGCTTGGTTATTTCCTTACAATCTCTGCTTCTTCATGCTCTGGCTGACAAGAGAAGGTGAGGGGGGCCTCCCAGTGGGGAGAGGCCTCCTGATTCCTACTGCCTTTCCCTAAGTTCTCATGCAGGCATGGAGCTAGGGACCAGGGCCAGTGGAGGCAGTGGGGCTGCAGTGGGAGTGGGCGGCAGGGGAGGTGCAGGCCTCGGGTGTGGGCACCCACTGGGCTTTGCTGCTGGGCGGTGTGGAGCCATGGGGTCATGGTGTTGGTGACGGTAGGCCTGGTCATCAGAGTACTTTGGGCAGAGAGGCGGGTGGCGGGGAGGTGACTTGTCCTCCTGGGATGATGTGGGAATGAGCAGAGACAGCTCGACACAGCTGGGCTTCCCCTTTGTGGTCTTCACACAGCTGCCTGCTCCATCCAGGGAGCTTTGCACCCAGAGGGCGTCCGATGTTGAAATGTGTGATTTCCGTTGACTCACTGATGTGGTCACTAGGTTACCATGCCTTTGTCCTCTCTTTCTGTCAACTCCTGAATGTAAAATTGCAGCAAGGATTTCCCAAAATGCAAACACCAAGGCCCCAAAGTCCTTTTGATGGCAGAAGCTAATATTGCTAAGGTTAAAATTGAATTATTACTGCAAATGTGGAAAATACTGACAAGAACTTACTCACCTTATGCTTACATTTATATTACTCAGTGTAATAATTCATTTGTTTAAATGCTTCATTATATAAAAGTACTATCAGCTAGTGAAAAAGTATGAATTATAAATGTATCTTTTTTTTTTTTTTTGGTAAGGTACAGGGGCTTGAATCCAGGGTCTTCCCATTGAGCTGCATCCCCAGCCTTTTAAAACACAACTTAAAAAAATGACAGTCTTGCTAAGTCAAACTTAGCAAGGCTGAGGTCAAACTTGCGATCTTTCTGCCTCAGCTTCCCAGAGTTCTGGGATTACAGGTGTGTGTCACCATGCCTGGCTGAATTTATCTTTTCTTATAGCCCAAACTTCATCTGTGAATTCTCATGACTGTTCTTAGAGAGGCGTAATATCGACTTTAACCTTGTAAAAGATTATTCTGCACAATGCAGAAAGAGCCCTGTGGGAGGCCAGGTCACCCACCGATCCAGGCACGTTTTTATGAACTGCAGTTGAGGGACTCGGAGGGATTCTGCAGCTGTCTCCTGGTTTGTAGGAGGACAGAGTGCTTTGGCACCGTCCCCCAAGGGCCCAGCAGGGGTCTCTTAAAATACTTTTCAATGTTAGTTGGAGCACTTTTGCATGTAAGATTTTCTCCTGGACCCGCATAAAAACTACAGATGAGCGTTTCCTGATGGAGCAATTTTCTCGGAAACAGTGAGTTCACTTTCACACTCGCACCTGAGCTGGGGTTAGGGCAACTCACACACTAAGCTGAGGAGCGTGAGGAGCAAGAGCCAGGTGGGGCTGAAGCACAGGCCACCTGCCGCGTTGCAGTCCACTCTGGAGTTCTTACAGGAGCACACCTGCACCCTGAGGTCTGTGACGTTTGTCATGGGTGGTTTCCCGGAATCTGTCACCATGATGGGCAGGTTGTAGTTTGCTTTGTTCAGATTGTGCAGCAGGCTCACCAGGGCGTGCGTATCTGAAAGACAAGGGTACCCCTGAGACAGGAGAAGACAGAGCCCGGGAGACCGGGGGTCCTAGCAATGGACGCTGCACATCACGGACCCTGCATTTTAATTTACAGTCAGGGGACAGTTAGAATTTAAATTAACGGCGAGTAAAAACACCAATTCAGCTCCTGGGTGGCAGAAGCCACATTTCTGATGTACAGGGCCACCTGTGACTGGTGACTCCTGTGCAGGACAGGGCAGTGACAGGGTGTGTACAGCAGTGCATGTCTGCTCTGTGGTTCTGCTCTGTTAGGATCAGTTTCCAGGGGACCCACTGTCATGAAAGTCAGTAAGTACTGAGAACTCCTCCTCCAACGTACTCCACCCACCGAGAGCACTTTTAACATGTGGAGAGCGAATGTGAAAAGCCACCAGTCCTAACCTGCACAGGACAGACCCCTGGGTTTTGTGGCAGAGTGAGCTCTATAAGTTGTGTTTTGGTTGGATCATTAACCCGAGGCCCCATCGAGGGGAGAATTCACAATGCAGAGGTTGGGTCTGTAAGCTGCCCCAGCCCCCTAACCCCAGGTGCAGTGGGACCGTCTGTTGCCCTGGCCATCTGGTGGGGTGCAGATGTACTCCCCTTCTCTTCCTGGGCCTTGAGTTAGGCTTCTTGCAGCCACTCAGATGCCTGGGGATTTTTTTTTTTTGAGACTGGGTCTCGCTACACAGTTCAGGCTGGCCTTAAACTGACAGTGCAGCCCAGGCTGTCCTTGAACTTGTGATTCTCCTGCTTCAGCAGTTGGGAGTGCTGGCTGGCATGAATGGGCATGTTCCACCAGGGCTGACACTGGCCTTTTTGATTTTATTTATTTTATTTTTTATTTTTCCTTCACACTGGCCTTTTAAACAGCTTCCATCCGGGGAAAAGACTGGCACAACAGAGAGAATTTAGAAGCCATTTATCTAAATCAGGAGGGAGAATGATTCTGAGGACATGGAAACCGAGGGGTACCTTCCTCACCGGGAGGGGACTGGTGTGACAGCTGCCCTGTGGGACTGCAGACTAACTTGAAGGACAGTCCCTGCCTTCCCTCCTCCAGGAGAGACTCTCGGATGGTGACATTTCACACGGAAGGAATAGCAATGATTGTTCACATTTACAGCCATAGAAACCAACAAAGAAACCACGAAGCCCCTTGGCCCAGGGAAGGAGCTGCCGTAATTAAAAACGATCGGCGTAAAGCGTTCATTCTTCAAAAAACAATCAAATAGACAAACAGGCAGACAGAATCCATCATATGAAAGGTACTTGCAAGATATGAGATAGGGCCTGGGATTAGCTCAGCGGCACAAGTGCCTGCCTCGCAAGTGCAAGGTCCTAAGTTTGATTCCTGGTACCAAGAAAAAAAAAAGCATCAGAGGCAGACCAGCAACAACAGGCATGAGACTTCTCAATAGAGGACTTTATGTACAATGTAGAAGACTTCTTCAAAATGCAATAAAGGGAGCAGTCCCTGTCCCCTTCAGAAATCCCGCCACGGATGCGACGGTGAAGCTGACAGGTGAGAGCGAGATCAAGTCATCCCTGAAGATCAAGGCTGTCTGATGCGCTAACCAGTGAGATTTTGTTTTTGTTTTGTTTTGCTTTTCTAAATGACAAGGCGAACTCAGTTCAGCTGAGAGGAGAGTTGGAGCAGTGCTGTGGATATAGGAATACTTCAGAGTTCATAAGGCAGGGACCGGGAGTGCTGGGTCCACTTCCCCAGGTGGAAAGACTGGGAGAGACACATTGCCTGGCAAATTTCATAAATGAAGCCAGGGTGGTGGTGCGGGCCTATAATCCCAGCACTCTGGGAGGCTGAGGCAGGAGGATGGCAAGTTGGAGCCCAGCCTGGTGACTTAGTGACTTAATTAGACCCTGTTTCAAAGAAAGAAAGAAAAAAAGAAAAACAGAACAAAAAACAAAACAAAAGATATTAAAAAGGGCTGGGATGTAGCTGAGTGTGAAGGTCCCGGGCTCAATTCTCAGTACTGGGAATGAGAATTCCATTCCATGAGAACACAGACACATGGAAGAAGAACATCACAATCTTCAGTGACAGCCAGGGTCGTCATAGAGACAGGGTTAAGTCTGGGGAGGCCTGCCACATACGTGGAAGACTGGCACTTCTGATGCCCACACACCAGTATGCTTCCGTCTTTCAGGGAGCTGGGTAAATGGCGGGAGAGCTCTCCAAGGTACTGACTAAAACCTACTGGACTCAGTTCTCTGCTCTGAGACAGGAGACAGCAGAGCCAGAGTCCCCTGGGGAAAAGCAGTGAGTTTGGCTTTCAAGGGCTGACGGCTGGGCTGGTTGGCCAATGTTCTGAGCAAGCCAGGAACAAAGACAGAACCTGTGGAGTTTAATTAAAATAACAAGGGAAGAAGAAGACCAAAGAATCCCCACCTTGTGGCTGGATGCTCCAGCCTGGCAGAAATGCAGAGACTGTGTATGAATCAGGAAAACGCTGAGGTCTAACCATATGGCATCAAGTGTATGGTACAGAGGGCTTTGTGGGGCGGGTACTGGGGGGCGTATAGTACCCGCACTGACAAGAAACTGATATTCAGCATTTCTGCAGACTGTATTTGCTGGCAGGGAAGCTGTCAGTAGTTTACAGTATGCAAATAGCCTAAATGATGTGGGAACACATGGAAGAGTGGGAGAGAAGGAGGGTTTTGGGAAGGAGAAATGAAGTTCACAGCAGAGATGAAGAGTAGACTTACTGTTGATCTTGGTGATCTTCCAGACTTTATCAGGGACGGTTTGTTTATGAATTTCGAACTTGAAGGGATCCGTGTTTGGGTGGAGGTCCTTGTCTGAGGCACCCAAGATGACCACACTGAGGTTTTTGGCATCATCGCAGACTTCTGCTACCGTGGGGTAGATGAAGGGAGCATTGTCATTCACGTCTTCAAGGGTTATCAGCAAAGTCCCCGTGCCGGTGGCAGGAGGGTTTCCTATGGGAGAGGGAGAGGTGTTAGGATGTGACCAGGATGGCCAGAAAGTAACTTAGCAGAGAGTGGTTTCTGCAGTGCATACTTACCACATCTTGGATTCAATATTATTAAACAGTTTCAGAGACAACCTACAGAATAGGAAAACATTTTTGCCAACTATTCCTAAGATAGAGGGCTCACATCAAGAATGTAGAAAGTACTCAAAAAAAATTAGACCCCCTATAAAAGATCCAGTCAAAAAATTGGCAACTGAAACAAAGATACTTCTCAGAACAAATGGTCCACAAATACATAAAAAATGTTCATCATCACTGGGCAGCAGAGAAATACAAATTAAAACTACACTGAGATAACATCTTATTCCAGAAAGGATGGCTCTCATCAAAAAAATCTAAAAAATAACAAATGATGATCAGTATGTGGGAGAAGGAACTCTACTACATAGTTGGTGTGAATGTAATGTGGTTCCACCACTACGGCAATCAGTGTAGACTCCTCAAAAAGTGAAAAGGATAAATTATATTTGAACCAACTGTCTTCCTACTAGGTATCTTCCCAAAAGAGTTAAATCATCATATTACAGGGATAAATGCACACCTGTGTTTATAGCAGCACCACTTATAATAGCTAAGTCTTGAAAACGAAGTATATATCCAGCAACAGATGAATGGATAAGGGAAATGCAGTATTTATACACAATGGAGTACCGCACAGCCATAACAAAGATAACCTGAGGCATTTGTAGGTGTTATGGTTGATACATTGTGTCAACTTGGGAAGTTTAGAAATTTAACTAATAGACTCATCAGGGAGCCAGGATCCTTACTTTGTAAATATCCTCAGCCTGTGCAAGAGGAGGGCAGAGAGGTGGTATCAGCACCTACACTTGCCCTGGGTGGAGGTGGCCTGCTTACTATAAGGGAGGAGAAGAGGCCTGTCCTCCTGGTTTCTCTGGCTGCTTTTGCTGGCTGCTGCCTTGAAGAGTTGTCCCAGTGCCACACCACCCTGCCTTGGAGCCAGCTGATTATGGACTGAAACCTCCACAAACAGTGAGCTAAATAAACCCTTCCTTCCTTAATTTTGGGTGTTTGGTATTTTGTCCCAGCAGTGAGAGAAAAGTAACCAAGACAGTAGGTAAATGGCTGTTCCTTGGGAACATAATGTTAAGTGAAATAAGTCAAACATAAATGCTTAAATATCGCATGGTTTCTCTTATATGAGGTGCACTATATACATATTGGTATATGTAAATATACACACGTACAGATGGCAGAATAGAAGAAGGATAAATAGGAAGCAGGGAGAAGTCCAAATACTTTCCCAAATTATGTATTCTGTTGCGTTAAAATATTTTAATATATATGCTAATTTGCTTCATTTATACTAAAAGTTTATCTTAGTTCATTGAAAAGTAAATTTGTGTTACTTTTTGTTTCTTTTTTTAAAATTTTAAAGAGGGTAAAATTAAACAGAACAAAGCAGATCAGAAGAAAACAGTATCAGACACTGATTTCAAAGCATGACAACAGGAGATCTTCATTGTCTATCATATTGTCTCTTGTTTTCTTCCAAATAGCTGTCCATATCTTCACACACAGTGAATTTATACAAAACAAAGTAGAATTGAACTGATCAGAACAGGATGAGGAAGGTGTTTTAGGTCTTCAGAACCAGACATTAGGGAGTCAACAATGGCTGCCATAATGTCTCTCATTCTCTTCAAAATAGCTGTCCATTCCTTCATGTATGTTGAAATTAAACAAAACAAAACAGGCTAAAACCACTCTGAACAAAGAATAATAGTACTGCTGGATTTCACAGCATGGTGCTATGGAATCAGCCCTGGGAAGCTTAGTGTCTCTTTTTCTTCAAAGTAGCTGTTTATTTCATCGTGCATTATATAATCGATTCTCATAAACTATTTTAGGAGAAGTTCTACACTTGTATGAGTCTCTACATGTATACCTATCCTTTCTGCATTAGAGGGAAAAACAAAACAAAATAAAATTCCTAGAAAAGCACGAAACAGAAAAGACAAACAAGTAACAATAGCAAAAAGCCCAAAACACTGACAATATAGGTCTTCAAAACGAGGTGTTATGAGTGTAACTAGTGTTGCTATTTTACATAATGATCTTCAAGAGATCCTCAGATCACCATAAAATAATATGCACACTTGTTCCAATCTATGAATGCTAACTATTTTTTTCCAAGAACTTACAGAATTTGTAGCACAATCATCTTAGCGATCCTAAGTGTGTTTATATCATTTTAGATATTTTTCTTTTCCTTTCCTTCTCTTTTTTCCTCATTTTCCTTGAGATATTATTTTTCCCCTTGAAGCAGATTCTTATCCTTTCACTATTTATTGAGTTTTTTTGTATCTTATGTACTCTTACCATTTCTTACACTAGGGAGACTATACAGTATTTACACACGTGAGTTTGATTTATTTCACTTATGATGTTTGTTTCTTTTTTGTAAGAATTTTACTGGCTTTATGACTTGTACTGAGTAACTACTTTGGAGATAATGTTTCACAGTGTAATAACTATTGCTTTTCTCTTATTATTTGGTTATAAAAGTATTTTTTAATAAAATAAAAATACAAAAATAGAAAAAATATTATTAACACTTTCAATCAGGATATGGATATGAGATTTCTGGTTGAAGTTCTTCAGGCTTAATCTGTCACCTTAGAATGCTAACCTTCTTATACAAAGTCATGGAAACTGAAAGCCACTAAAAGACTGAGAATCACATAACAAGGTCAGCTTTTCCTGGCTTATCAAATTCAGACTCGGATGTAAATAGCCAGGGATTCCCATTGTTTGCACCATGGTGGGGAGGGAGATGTCGTGGCAGGAACCAGGCTTGCTTTGGACCGGCTCAGCCTGAAGTAGGGAGTTACCTAACGAGCCAAAGGTCTGACATGGGAGGGGCTCCTTCCAGGGGCAGAATGGGTCAGAGAGCCAATGGGTCCACTGGGGCAGCTGACCACATGACAAGGACAATTTACAAAGTGAATTAGTGATGGGAAATAAACTCACCTTCTGGCCACAGAGACAGGAGAGGCAATCATAACATAATCTTAGGGCTTTACTTTTAAAGCCCTTTGTCCCTAACATTGCAGTTTGTTCCTGAAATGTTTTCCATTTTAGGGAACATTATTGTTAAAAGCCCTTGTAGTCACTAATCTAATAAGGTGTTTCACTTAAAGAACAGCTGTTTGGAGAGAGGGGTTAGGGCTTGGCGGTAGAGCTCTTGCCTAGCTTGCATGAGGTCCTGAGTTCAGCTCCCAGCAAGAAAAAATAAACAGAAAAGGACACTTAATGTTAATAAGGCTCACATTGACTTCAATTTTCCCCATTTCATTTTTTGTCATCTGTTCATGAGAGCTTTGTTTTTGGACAAAATATTCACTGGTAGTTTCTAATTTTAATTTAGAAAAGTTAGGGCCAAATTTATAGGCCACAAATTGTAAGTGTGCATATTTGCCTTACTCCCCAAAATATTTGATATGGCCCTATAAAATTATTGTACTATACCGATGGCTCCAACTGATGATGGTTCAACTCAAAGCTTTTTCAGCTATATGATGGTGTCAACACACACCCATACAAAAACTCTGTTGGTTTCAGTGCAGTACTCACGTTATATACGCTATTCAAAGCTTTATTATTGTTATTACTATTATTTGAAGTTTTATTATAAAAGGCTTTGTGTTAGCGGATTTCACCCAACTGTATGCTAATGCTAATATTCTAAACACATGTAACGTAGCATAGGCTGAGCTGTGATGGGTTCGGTTTATTAAATGAATTTTTGGATTGTGACATTTTCAGCTTCTGATGAGTTTATTAGCATGTAGCCCCATTACAATTTGGAGAGCAGCTGTAATTTTACATGGTAGTATTACAGTACTAACCTAATGTGTGGCTGTACTTTCTCTTTCTTATTTCTATTTTCACTTACTGAGACTTTATTTTATCTCTCATTTATTTGTTGGCGAGGGTTGACTAACTCATCCATATAAAACCCACATGCAGAAGAGATCATCTTTAATAGAAATTGAATTGCCATATTTTGTTCATTAGGCATTTCTATAAAGCAAGAAAAAATAGTTGACTGCTGTGTTTGTGTCTAAGTGCCCTCCTCCACAGCAGTTGGGCCTTTCGAAGGTGGCCGGGCCTTCCATTTGTGGCTGGTTCACTGTCCAGCACTGGGACTGGCCGTGTGAGTGGTCCCCCCCCGCCCCAGGCAGGGAGCCAGTTTACAGTGTAAGGGAGGGAGGGAGGTGTGCTTTTCCTTTTCACCCTTCTTACTCCGTGTGGCTTTTGGTATTTGCTGCAGCCTCTATGAATGGTTGCCCCTCAAGCACACCACCCTGCCTTGGAGTCAGCTGAGTATGAAACCCCCAGAAAGTGTAAGCTGGATAAATCTTTCCTTCCTTCATTTTGGGCATCAGGTATTTTGTCTCAGCAATGAGAGAAAAATAACTGAGACAGGATTTGATACTGACAGTGGGACTGTTGCTGTGACTGTTCCTGACCATGTGGTTCAAGAGCCTTCGGGAATGGCTGGTGGGAAGAGTTTGGAAAGGTTCAGAGATGGCACCTGAAGGAGCAGGGCTGGAACCCCTTAGGCTGTTCTGTGGTGGAGATTCTGGTCAGAGCTCAGGAGACCAGAAGGCTGATAGAAAGCCTGCCAGGAAAGAGCAGGCTCCGGAGGTTTCTGCTGGGAAGAAGGACTGCACTGGTTGCTGGACTCCACATGATGTGTGTTATGGCTCGGCAGAAAGTTTGCCTGCATTTTGCTCATGTCCAGAGACTTTGCCTGAGACTGAGCTTAAGGGTATTGGGCTGATTAATCTGGCAGAAGAAATTTCAAAGCAGTCTAATGTTGAGGCAGTGGCATGGCTATTGTTGGGGGGCTTTTAGCCAGATTTCTGTTGTGAATAAAGAGCAAAAAGTCCAGAAGGGTGATCTGAAGTGTTGTGAGTTTGGTCAAGAAAAAAGCTCCAGTAAAGATATGGACTGTAAAGATATGGCTGAGATCTCTATTGCTGAGAAGGAATGTCTTAGGGTATCACGAGCAGCACATTTTGCAGCCTCAAAACTGCAAAAGTGAAAAGCTTTGCTCTGAGGAGACAGCCACAGAGCACAGTGGTCCAGAATAGCAGCAGAGGCCCGTGAGGTTCCAAAATGGCGACAGCTGCACCACGTTCCAGAATGGCGGCTGCACAACGGTCCTGTAACACTTTGTTGAGGAGATACAGGAATGGCTTCTTTTTTCTTTTATAGTGTATGTTTGCAGCATGTGATGTTGATACTCCTTTTGGAAACGTGCATGCATGTGAGGTGTCCCGATCATTTCTGATTCCTTTAGCCCTCTCTCCCTTACCTCCCTCCTCTCTCCTATCTCATACTTACTTTTTGAGATGCACAGTTATCAAATAGCATGGGAATTAGAAAAGCAGTGAGTATTGGGTTGAAGAGAGACCGTAGGTGTCAAGGGCAAGGTGAGGGTGAGTGAAGCAGCCACCAGTCCTTTCTAAATTCAGATTTTTCCTGCTTAGGTGGACAGAACAGGCAGAGTGGACATTGTGGCCTTTGGGACACACCATACAACTGCAGCACAAATGGAATTATGTGGCCAAGGAGCCACTTTACTCTGCTTCCGGGCAGTTTTATGACCTGCAGCTGTGCCCTAAGGGAGTGGGAAGGAAGCCCCAGAGCTCACAGAATCCTGGAGGTGACAAGAAATAGGGAGGATCACATGGCATCCCACCAAGGCTCAGATCTGCTGAGGCCCAAGCTCCCGCTACGTGCAAAGTCACCAGGTGCCGTGGTGGTGCTGGCTGCTCCTTCATGGCAGGGTGCACTGGGGGAGGTGAGGCTGGAAGGACCAGCGGGGCCTGGGGACATTGGTGATCACAGCAATGAGTCATGTTGCTTCTGTGGGTTTCACAGAGCCGCCAGAGGATTTTCAGGAGAGGTTGTGACCAGATGAGCTAACTCATTTCTGGGAAACGTGCAACTGTATTGATAGGAAATGTAGATGTTGGCAGGGAGACCTGCAGTGGATCAGGTCAGGGCGCAGGACGGTTGAACAGGAGGGAAATGCTTGGCCTGGGTGATTACATGCCCATACAGGGCTGCCAGAGGAGAAGCAGAGGGCAGTGTGAGGATCAGGAGACCAGCTTTGACTGTGCTAATGGCACCAAGTAGAAGTGGGCGGCTTAGGAGAAATTGTTCCACTGAGTTAGAGGCTGGGGAACCATCGCTGGATAGATGCTTTGGAAACCTTTCTGGAAAATTAGGTTCCCCCAGGTGAGAGTGCAAGATGCAAAAGGGGTGGGACCCTACAGAACCCCAGTTTAAAGGATAGATGATGGTTTTGCAGAAGACAAAAGGGAGGTCCATTGTGAGAAGAGACAAGGAGTAGTGGTTAAATATTATGGACTCTGCGGGATGAGCAGGAAAGGAAGCAAGGAGATTTTGCAAAGTCGCTGCTCCCGGCGTCTTCCTGGAAGACATTTCAGCCAGTGAAGAAGCAGCTGCTTGGAAGGAGGCCGGGCATGGAGAACGCTCTTTATGGAAGTGGATGGGAATGTAAATGTTTCAACGCTCAAAGATGCTTCAGAGTAAACATTCAAACAAACATCTGCTCAAATAGGGACACAAGTGTAATTAATCATCAGAGGGATGGCTATGTCTCATCGTGGCATATCATCAACTTTTGTGAGAGCTGGAACTGCAAAGAAATGCTTAGTTACTTTGAAGTTGGTTTTTCACTGTCAGCTTTAGTCATTTGGCTAAATGTCTTTATTGAAAAATTATTTTTCTCTTTTTATTGAGCTAATTGAATATCTCAGAAAAATCCATTATATATTTTTTTCACTCTGAATATATTATGAAACAAAGTCATTTGGTGGAATGGATGAGAAGGCATTACAAGCATTTGAAATACGGCCAGAAGAATCGGCCTTTCACGAACTTAATTATACCACTGTCTTTAATTTCCCTTGTGTTTTTCCCAGGCCAGCTGGTGATGTCTTTTTCTGAAGTCAGTAGAATGAGCTCATTTCTCTGGGTGACGAGGAAAAGAAAGGATGGATTCAAAATCCTCTGGTGAGAGCTTTTCCAAGTTTCCGTGGCCGGGATGGAGAAAAGTCATATCCAAACTTCACATGCGCTTCAAAATGGAGTCACTCTTCACAAAGATATTTGACTCCAAGAATTTCTACAGCCCAGGAAATGTTGGGGCTCCTACACATTTTCTGGATAGTTAGCAAAGCCTTTTATCTCTTCTGTTCCCCTTTTTGTCACCAGCCCTTTGTCCAGGGGGTGACTCCATGACCAATTCTCAGAACCAAAGCTTTCACAGGTTTTCTGTCTCAGTAGAGAAAAAGCCTCAATCTGAACACACCACTGGGGGACAGTGTATGGGAGAAGGTGCTTCCTTCCCTGAGGGAGACCCAGGGGCTAAGTTCTACATAGCCGGTTTAAGGATCAGAGGAATCCCAAGCTCCAAAGATGGGGAGAGAAACTGGCTTCTGTCTTTGCAGTGTTAGGGGTTAGAAGAGTCCATGAGAGATGGACCACTCCAGTCCATGGGTCTTTGCTAAGGCAGGGAGGTGGGTATTGGGATGGAAGATGTCCCAGAGGACCTCAGCTGCTTGGGTCACTCGTATGGGGTTGGCAATGGCCCTGGGATTGTGTGACAAGGATGCAAAGGGACTGTTGTGGTTTGGATCTCACGGGTCCCTTTAAAACGTTGTGTGCTCATAGGTGGGGCTTTTTTGAGGGCGGTAAAGCTGACTTGCAGTTAGGTGCCCAGGTCTGGTTGGAAGAGGTGGGTCCCTGGGGGTGTGGGCTGGAGGGGTTCATCTCCCTCCCTGGCCCCTCCTTGTGCTCTCTCTGCTTCCTGTTTACCCTGCCTTGACTAGCTGCCTTGGAGCCACCAAAGTAGGGACCAAATCTCTACAAACTGTGAGCTAAAATAAACTTTTCCTCTAAGTTGCAGGTGTCTGGTGTGGTGTCTCAGCCATGAGAGTGACTAAGACAGAGATTTTTGGGGTGAGAATTTCTTTGTTTTACTTTTTCATTTTATCAGTTTACAGTCACCTTGGGGAGTGGTTATTTGTGCACAGAACAACTTACTTACTTACTTTTTTTCTTTCTTCTTACCTTTCCCCACCTCTCTCTCCCTCCTCCAATCCCCCTATCCCATTTTGCATTCTTGTGGGTGTCATTAGTCTTGGTGCATGTTATGGCGTATAATGTTTATATTAATTGTGGTTATTGGGTTCCTGGGCATGATTTCTTTATTCTGCTTATTTCCCCTCCCCTCCTTTTCACCCCTCACCCTTTTTTCTCTTGGACCACTTCCCAGTTGCAAGAGATCCTTTTATCCATATTTTATTATTCTCTTTGTTTATATTTTGCCTCACTCAAATAAGAGACACCATATAGTATTTAAGCTTATGTATCTTATTTTACCCAACGATATATTTTCCAGGTGCATCCATTTCCTACAAATGTCTCCTATCTGTCACTGTTTACTGCAGAATAGTATTCCATTGTATATAGATACACATTTTCCTTATCCAGTCATCTATTGAGGGGTATACAGGCTGTTTCCAGGATTTAGCCATTATGAGTTGTAATGCTATAAGAACTGGTGTGCATGTATTGCTGTAGTGTGATGTTTTAAGCTCTTTGGGGAAGATACCTAGAATGGATCATATGGAATTTCTAATTTTACTCTTTCTGGGGAATCTCCATACTTATTTCCATAGTGGTTCCGAAAGGGAAAAACTGTACAAGAGAAACTGTGCTTTAAAAAACTTTGTTCACTTGAAACTGCCTGGCTCTGTGACTGTTTCATGGCTTTGTAATTTACTCTCTTGACCCCTGTAACTACCACAGGGTAACCAAATATACAAGATGCCTGATTGTACTATTGTACCAAGCTTCATGAACCTACGATCATTAATATATGTTTGTAACTGATGCTCTCACCCTGATAGCTAATCAGAGGAACTGCCAGGCTGTTCTGTCTCACCTTTGTACCTCCTTTGTTCTGCCTGCTTTGCATCATATAAAAGCCCTAGACCACCGGAGACGAGGGCCTGATATTCTGGGAATGATCCCGACCAGTACCTGTCAATGTAAATAAACCTGCCCCCAAGTCCTGGGTGTCATTTTGGTGTTTCTGCTTGCCATGGAATCTGGTGTGTCAGCTGGGAAGACTGACTGCGCTGCCCTCTTTGGTCATCAGTGTGGCTCTCACAGATGGAGTAAGGACCTCTCCAGGTCTCAAGGGGAAGGTGCACCCTTGAGATTTTTCAAGTCCCCTTAGAAGTCTGGAGGAGGATTCCTGGCTCCCTGCTTGAGAGGCTTACATTGAACCACAAATGGAGGAGAATGCAGTCTGTCTGCCTGCCTGGCTGCCTGTCTGCCTGCTTGATTCTGGTACGACCCCCAGGGTCACCTCAGTTAGTCAGTCTGTCAGTCCTGCTCAGTTCAAGCAGAAGAAGAGCTTGATCAACTCTTGTTAGTTAAGGCCTCCCTTGAAGGAAGGAGGGTTGGAATGTTTAACCTCTGAGTGCCTGCTGAATGAATGTGTGAGTGGAATGGACAGGGTAAGCAATAGGCTGCTCTATCTGTGCCCTAATACTGGGAAGCTCTGGTGTGGTGGCTGATTGGGCCTTTACCTCTGTTCCATGGTGATCGACATCGGACATAATGGAGGCCTTGTACTCTCTTTAGCTAAATTGTGCCTAAATCCCTGTGAAGGGCGAGTCAGGTGGGCATCTGAATGGTCTGTCTCTGAGGGGCTCCCACCCTTGTTTGTTGTGCCATTGTTCAATGGTACACAACGCACACCACAAGAAGATAGAATGGGAACTAATTAGTTAAGACAGTCCCTGACTTCAGGAAAAGGGGCTTTTATGGAGTTAAAAATAAAACCAAACCACCTCTTGCATCTCAAAGGAAAAAAAAAAGGGAAAAAGAGGCCCATTCTTCCTGAGAATTCTGCCTTGGCATCCTCATCGGGTGCTGAAGCTGCTGCCAACACCTATAGCTTCACTCCCCGATCTCGACTCCAGCCAAGTGAACTGGTTCCAGCTAGCCCACTGCCTGCATTCAGCCATGGAGGCTCTTCTTCCAGAGCCGTCTGCTTACACACCTATCCTGGTGAGATGGTGTCATCTAACCACCCTGCAGGACTGTCAACAATTCCTTCTGAGTTGCACATTCTGCCTGAGGAAAAATTGGACTGTCATCCCTGACAAATGAGTTGTGCCCTGTTGGACTTGAATAGATAGACAGACAGAGTTCTATCTAATTGGGCCCCCAAGAGCCTGTGGTCATTGCAAAAGTCAGAGGTGAACCTTTGATTTTCCTGATAGACAATGGAACAGAACTCTCTGCCTTCAAAAGCTCCCTCTGTCAAAAAGGTACCATCACTGGGGCAACTGGGACTCTTGCCTCTTGTCTCTTCTGCCAGGCACAAACTCACAGCGTGGGAGGACATCTCACCAAGTCGATCAGCCTCACATTTGTTTAACCTTGCACATTTAACTTGGACTGTTCCCTGAGAGGACAGTGATGCCTGATCACCCTGAGACCGATAACGGCAACTCTCAAGTTCCGAAACCTCTCCTCCCAGAGGGCATAGACTCGCCCGTGGGCCTGGGCATTGACCGTGCTGCCTCACAGCAGCCTCTGTTGCTACAGATGTCCCACAGACAGGTGTCCAGCCAGTCTGATAGACCATCAGTCACCTTGGGCCAGATTTCCATGCTATTAGCAATGCAGAAAAGATGCCTTTCTCTGCTTGCTTCAACTGGGAAAACCCTGAGAAAAAGACCAGCTCACTTGGACTCAGTTGCCATAAGAGGTGAAAAACTCTCCTGTTATTTTCGAGGAGGCTCTGGTGACAGGGTTGACTCCATCGCGGTCCCTGAGCAAACAGTATAGACTGTTAAACTGCTAAACTACACCCCTCCTTCCTGTAAAGCCAGTTCAAGAGCTCCTAGCTGCCAGTGTCTCCGTGATTGCCCTCCACATAGGTCACTTCAGCTTCTGCCACCTGGAGACAGCTGGAACACCTGCCAGGGCATAAGGGTGCCCTCCACTGCCTTTGTGTGGCTCCCATCAGCCAGTCCCTCTTCACTTGGACTCTCCCTCCCAGAGGTTCAGAGCCTTGTTACCCTCTTTGAAGAAGCCCTCACAGTGGCTTGCTCTCCTTCTTTTGCTCTAACCTTTGCCTTGCCTTGCCTTGGACAGTTGCCCCAGAGGAGTAGAAGGCACCAGTAAGGCTGTTTTCCTTACTCTTCACACAGTTTTGTTAGTTGGATTGGTTATTTTAAACTGTTTCCTTAACTAAAAAGCCCTGGGCTGTCAGTTATAATTAGAAAATGTGTTTGTTCTTACGAATGTGCTGACCTTTAATGCTGGGGTCTGGATTGAGGCTCTGATTAACGTAACCATGGGCAATCAATCAGATGGCCACAACTCAAGCTCCAGTTGAGTTTGGCCTGGTAAAAACTGATGCCTGGAAGGTAATTCAGCCCGAAGTCTGGAATGAATGAGGCTCAGTAATTCTTGGATTTGATCTTTGCCAAATTATTACCATTCCAGACACATGGACACCCTCTTGTCAAAAGGGCCCAGAGGACCCAATAGGGAATCCAATCTGGCAGCCTTTGATTTCTATCTGTGCCCCAGAGAGCAAGAACAACAAAGAGGAGTTTGTAATGCCCTAGGAGAAAGCTGCTGTTTCTATGCTAATAAGTCTAGAATAGTCCAAGAAAGTCTCAACAATTCCAAGAGAGGTTAAATAATTGGGTTCAAGAATGAAATCAGAAATGGGGATGATTCCAAGGTCTGTCTGACTGGGGACCATGGCTGAAATCCCTTTTGGGACTCCTGACAGCCCTTATGCTAAGTCTCCTGATAGGGCCCTGCCTGATTAATCGGATTACATAAATTAAGAGCTACTTTTCTTATACAGTTTTATATAAAAAGAACAACCTCAGCACTGAAAAAGATATTTCTGAGTAATGACAAGAGGGGAAAATGAAAGGGAAGAACTGTATGAGAGAAATTGTTCTTTTTAAAACTTTGTTCTTTTGAAACTGCCTAGCTCTGTACCTGCTTCATTGCTTTGTTATTACTTTCTCGACCTTTGTGATGGTGAGAACATGACCAAACACACAGGATCCCTGATTGTACTATTGTGCTAAGCTTCATAAACTGATGATCCTTAATCTACCGTTGTAACCAATGATCTCATCCCGTTAGCTAATTAGAAGAACTGTCTGTCTTACCTTTGTACTTCCTGCTCGTGCATCATATAAAAAAGTCCAAGACTTCCAGACATCAGGGCCTGATATTCTGGAAATGATCCCAATCAGTGCCCATCGATGTAAATAAATCTGCCTCCAAATTCTGGGTGTAGTTTCGGTATTTCTGTTTACTATTGCGGTTGTACTAGTTTACATTCCCACCCACAATACAAAAAGAGGGTTCCTCTTTTCATAACAACGTCTTTAGCATTTTTTATTGATTGATTTCTTAGTGATTGACACTCTTAGGGTGAAATATTAGTGTTTTAATTTTTATTTCTTTAATGGCCAGAGATGTTGAGCATTTTTCATATTTTTTTTACCATTTGCATTTCTTCTTCTGGAAGTATCTGTTCATGTCTGTTGCCCACTTCTTGACTAGATTTTTAATTTTCAGGTGGCTTTAAATTTTTTGAGTTCTTTGTATATTTTGGATGTTAGTCTTCTGTCTGAGGAGTAGCTGGCAACTTTTTTGCATTCTGTAGGTTATGTCCTCACTCTCCTGATTGATACTTTTGCTGTAGTTTTTAGTTCTGATATAATCCCATTTGTTAATTCTTGCTGTTATTTCTTGTGCAATTGAGATTCTAGTTAGAAAATCCTTCCCTATATCTACGTCTCCAAGTGCTTTTATCTTCTTGTAGGTTTAGCGTTTCTGTTTTAATGTTTAGGTCTTTCATCCATTTTGATTTTAGTTTAGTATATGGTGAGAGATAAGGGTCTAGTTTCAATCTTCTGCACACAGATCACCATTTTTTTGTAGTACCACTTGTTGAATAGACTGTCTTTGTTGAAGGTTAAATAGCTGAATGAGACAGGGTGAGTTTCCAGATCCTCAGTTCTGTTCCATTGATCCATGTGTCTGTTTTCATTCCAGTGCCATGCTGCTTTTATCACTATTGCTTTGTGGTATAGCTTGAAGCCAGGTATTGTTTATGCTTTCTCTTGTGTTCTTGTTGCCCACATTCCCTTTGCTATTCTGGGTTTCTTCTGGTTCCATGTGAATTTTAGGATTGATCTGTAAAATATGCTATTGATATTTTGATTGTAACTACATTGAATCTGTATAACAGTTTTGGGAATATGGTTGGTCATTTTGATAATATTGATTCTACCTGTCTAGGAACAGGGGACATATTTCTATTTTCTGATGTCCTCTTCAATCTCCTTTTTCAGAGTACTGTAGTTTTTTTTTTTTTTTGTAGAAGTCTTTTGGTTCCTGGGTTAGGTTGATTCCTAGATATTTCATTTCTCTTGAAGTTATTGTGAATGGTTTTCAAAATTTCCTTCTCATTGTGTTCATCATTATCATATACAAATGCTCACCATTTTTGTGTGTTGAACTTGTATTCTGCTATGTTGCTGAAGTTTGTTGTTGATTCTAAATGTTATTTGATGGAGCTCTTTGGGTCTTCTAATGTAGAGTATCTCGTTGTCTGCAAATAATGATAATTTGAGTTCTTCTTTTCCTGTCTGTATCGTTGTTATTTCTTTCTCTTGCCCAATTGCTCTGGCTAATGTTTCAAGTATTATGTTGAATAGAAGAGGTGACAGTGGCCATCCTTTTCTGGTTCCTGATTTTAGGTAGAATGGTTTTAATTTTTCCAAGGTTAGTATGTTATTGGTTATCGGTTGAGACAGGCATATCTTGAAGCCCCCTTCTTTTGCAGTACCAGGATCTCATGCATGCTAGACAAAGGCTCATCCCCTGAGCCACATCTCCAGCCTGAACACAATGACACCAAATCTCTTTTCCAAATGAGAAAATGAAGACTTGAAGGAAGGGGTTCTGGAAACAGTGCATTCTTAAAATTCCTTAGTAGAGGGGACAGTTTTCTTTCTATCCATCTTCCATAATGACCTGTCATGGTTGGCAGAAGAGACCCCAGCCTCCCAGTCCTGGTGGGTTACTTGTTTTGTACCTTGTCTAAGTGCCACCAGAAGGTAACAACATGGAAAATGCTCACAGTTTTCTTCGCTATGGATCTGAATTATTGACTCTGTTCCATGTAGAGGAGGTCAATTAGAGACCACAGAGGTGCTTTGTTTTGGCCTTGGCTCCCTGCCTGGGTCTTCTTGCTCCTGGCCCCTACTGGCCTGGTTCCACTCAGCACTGTGCTGCCCTCGGTGTGTTATGGGACTGAGAAGACCACAGTGTTCCCGCCGTTTGGTTTCAAGCACAGACCCCTAGCTTGATGTCTTCATAGTGAGCAGAGATAACGGCCCATGAGATGGGTGCTTTGGCCACTCATGCTCAGGCCCAGCCTCCTTCACATTGGGCTCATTTGGCCCAGCCTTGCTGGTTGGTTCACAGTTCTCACTCAGGCTTGTGGGTTCTTGGTTTGAAGGGCAGGGCTGCCATTTTTCTGAATGAAGCAGGATGCTGGACCTAAGGCAGGGGAGCATGTGGGGAGAGAAAGTGCACCCCTACTGTTAGGTAGACAGAGCAGGAAAAGGCCACAAAAGCCATTGCTGGTTTGAGAATTCAATGTCCTACTTCCTCTTTGCAGAGGAGAAATCAGGGACTCAGACAGAGTCAGTCAGAGAAGCCGAGTTGCCCAGGGCTGGCCTGCATCACAGGGATGCTTGTGAGCGTGGATGCAAATGAGAAACAGGGCCAGAATTTCATTTTGAGTTTTGCCTCTCAGGAATT
This sequence comes from Hydrochoerus hydrochaeris, assembly GCA_004027455.1. Taxonomy (NCBI): domain Eukaryota; kingdom Metazoa; phylum Chordata; class Mammalia; order Rodentia; family Hydrochaeridae; genus Hydrochoerus; species Hydrochoerus hydrochaeris. The sequence continues at coordinate 129,747 of PVLA01004918.1, forward strand.
TCATTTTACTCAGAATCATCACCAAAGTGGATTTCTATTTTGCCAGAAAACACTGAATTTTTTTCTGGCAATTTTCATTATTCAAAAACCATATGAATAAGCTTTATTTTCATTATGTTTTGTGGGTAATAGACACAACTAAAAACAGTACGATCCTAATTAAAAAATGGGTGTATGATTGGAAAAAGATTAGAAAGGAATACATTAGAACCTAAGTGGTGATTATCTCTCCAGGTAATTAGCATTAAAATAATACTTTTCTCTATTTTTAATTTTCTTTACAATAACTGTGATTACTATAATAATCAGAAAGAAAATGTTAGATTCAAAAGTTATATAGGGATTAAAATATTTTTCCAATTGTTTACTTTCTTTTCTTTTACTCATTTTTTTCCTTTTTCTTTACAACAACCTGAATTTTAGTAAATTTAAGGAGTTATGTACCTATCACCACTATTTACTTTTAGAATATTTTTATCACTCCCAAAAGAAAGCATCTATATTAACTTGATGTCCACTCCCAAGCCCTGGTAACCACTAATCTATTTCCTGTCTCTAGATTTGTGTATCTGGACCTTTCATATGAATGGAGTCATACAATATGTAGTCTTCCGGAGTCTGGATTCTTTTATTTAACATGTTTTTGAGGGTTGTAGCATCCAAGTTGTAGCATTTGTTAATTACCACCTTGTCTCTTTTTATGGCTAATAGCAATCCACTGGATGGATGGACCGTGTTTTGTTTATCCAATCCCTAATTGATGGACATTGGGTTGCTTCTGCTTTTTGTCTGCTCTGAATCACGCTGCTATCCACGTGTGCATAGAAAGGACCAGATTTGTACATGATGTAACATTCCTAGAAAGGTAAGACTCCAGACGCATCTCCCAAGAGGGTTCCCTTAGAAGACAGGGTCCCTGGCACCCCCAGAGCTGAATGGGCTGATTTCATATATACGGAATGTTAAGGTCCCATTGAGAACTTCACTCTGTGAAGAATCAGCAAGTGGTAGGTTCTCCAGGTCAGTGGTCTCCTGGTTTCTCACCCCCAGCAGCACACAATGCTCATCTTCCCTTGGATATCATGAGTACAAGTGGTACTGTGTGCAAAGTGAGGAGGCTCCTGAAGAATAAAGTGGAGGCAGAAAGGGAGAGAAGGAAAATGGAAAGTTGGTCTCTTGTGCTCCATAGAGTCTGGGTTTCAGGATTCTTCTCAGTCCTGGTAGATAGCTGGACTGACCTGAATCCAAAGCTGGCTTATCTCACCTGGGGGAGAAGGAATGCTTGTGTGGAGGACAGGTCTGTGGATACCGACTCAGAGCAGGGAGTCTGTGCCAGAAGCAATGAGAGAGGTTCACTTAGGGTCTCATGGAAGCTTAAGGCCCCAGTTCTGGGAGAACAAACAGGAGAACTGACCAGTGGAAGAGGAGCCAAAGTCAGAGAGGAGCTGAGCGTGGCAGGCTCATCTTGAAGACTGCTGATGGGGATGGGGTACATAGGTGGGGCCACCCAGTGTCCCCTAATTCCTTCTGTGAAACCTTCAGTCAGCATCCAGGAGCAAACAAACATCACATCCTTCATTGCCTTGGACTAACCTTGCCGTTTGCTTTAAAGCTGAGAGGAGGAAGAGAACAAGAAGTCACCAAGAAGCAAGCCCTCCCTAACGCTGGCACCATACATGGGCCACTGGGGGACAGCCAGGCTCTAGCCTTTTCCTATGATTCAGCACCATTTGCAGATTGTGGGGGGAAGAGAACAAGAAGTCACCAAGAAGCAAGCCCTCCCCGTGAATCGGTGCCAAGTGGTGGGCCACTGGGGGAAGAGCCAGATGCCAGCCCCTTCTGCAGTGTGGGCTGGGAAAAAAGAAGAGCCACCCCCTGCCCCCCACTGTAAGTGACCAGCTGATCTGGAGAAACACAGGCTGCAATGACAGCTATTGAGGTAAAATAGTTTAATGCTTGTAGTGTTTAGTGTTTCACTGACTTTTCAGGTCTAAAGCCAGTGGTCTGATCACCTATTCAGAGGATAATACGCAATGTAGCATAGATGGGGATCTCTTTCTGAAGGCGGTGGCCATTGTTAATTCCCTACATCTTGTTTTTTGAGGTCCTGTATCATTTTCATGTTTTGTTGGGTTGGGTTTTATTGTTTTGTCTTGTTTGATTTTATTATATCCAATGACATGGGCAGCTATTTCAAAGATAACAAGATGTATTATGGTAGCCATTTTGGATTTACTATTATCTTGTTTAGAAGTCTTTTATTGCATTCATTGTTTTATTTTTACTGGTTCTATTCTGTTCTATTTTGTTTGATTTTTACTATGTCAGGGTATCTGCAGCTATTTTGAAGACAACAAGAGGCATTATGGTGACCATTGTGATTTCATACTGTTTTGAAGTCCTGTGTCACTTAACACTGGTTTGTTTTAATTGACTTTATTCTGCTTTATTTTGCTTTGTTATTCTCTTTAAAATAAAAATAAAAAAAAATAAAGCTGAGAGGAAATCAGGTTTCTCAGTGGGGCCACCCTCTGAGTCATTTTGTTTATCCCTGTCTTATTTAGTAAGGCTTCAGCATTAGTATTTTACCTAATATTTTAGCACATGCCCCGTGAGCTGAGAAACTCACTGTCTCTTAAATCACAGGCATGTTTTATTACTTTGTTAATAGACATCTTGATCACTTCATTTTAGAAAGCAAATATATTGAAAAAATTTAATAGTACATCATCAAAAAACCTTGGCAGAAAATGTCTGCAAAATATAATGCCATTTCCCATGTGTAGGGCTTGATGCAGAATTTAAGAAATTAGCCACATTACTTAGATTTTAAAAATTCTTTAAGAAAAGAGTAATCTGAAGCTAAATTGTTTCTTTTTAATTGTAATTTTTTGGCTTTTCTGGTGTCTATTTTGCTAACTTTAGAGAAAAATGAAAAAATGGAAGGAATCGACGTGGTGGTCACGTTTAAAGGTGACGCTTTCATTTTGTTCCTTCCGTCAATACAGTCATCCTTCGCCGGGACTCTGCCCTCTGCCTGGGTGGTCCTGTACAAACTCAGCAGTGCCCGGGCCTGTGCCGGGGGTGCTAGGACACGCCCAGGAGAGGATGGTGAGAGGACTCTGGTGGGAGGAAAGGGGTGACTATTTCGGGAGGTCAAGGACTTCAGCAGGACAGTGGCTTTGATAAGAGGCAGAGGGTGCTGGAGACACAAGAAGGGGTGGATCTGAGTGGGGGGTCATGGATAGGAGGGCCTCAAGAAGGCCAGGACCATGGTGGGACTACCATGAGGGGTGGAAGAAGGCAGACAGGATGCAGAGCGGAGGCGCCCTCTGGAGGCCGACCAGACATTAACGACCTGGCCGGGAGAGTCGGGCTAGGAACCTCACAGAGGCCTGGGGACTGGGCTAGGAACCTCGCAGGGGCCTGGGGACGGGGCTAGGAACCTCGCAGGGGCCTGGGGACTGGGCTAGGAACCTCGCAGGGGCCTGGGGACGGGGCTAGGAACCTCGGCAGGGGCCTGGGGACGGGGCTAGGAACCTCACAGAGGCCTGGGGACTGGGCAGGTGCTGTGACCAAGCTGGGCACTTGGTGATACGGACACAGCAGGGTCAGCTAAGGGCGGGAGGAGCCCAGCTGCCATATAGGGGTGTGACTGGCAGCATTCTAATCTCCCAATCGGTTTCTTCCTTGTAAGAATGAATGGAAATTTTATGTTCAAAATGGTTCATTTGGAAATGTCCTGTCTTCAGGTGGACGGATGTTAGCTTCCACCTCCCTCAATGTGGGTTCCCTGCCGCGATGTCCACACTGCGGGAGGCAAGTTTGGGATGCTTTTCTGGTGCAGCACCCTCCTCTGGCTGGAGGCTTCTGTTCACCTCACTAAAACTTTGCCAAGGTACTTACGAGCTGGCGGGAATTTTGCATTTATGATTTCTAGTCCTCATAACAACCGAGCAGGCAGTCTCCCTCTGTGGGCAGGGAAACTGAGGCTGGGGGAGCATAAGTCTCACGGCCACAGTCATCCAGGCTCATTCTGACATGTCAGACTGTCGTGTCTCTCACCAGAACCCAGGAATTCTTTTATTGCCACCATTTTTCTTGGTGACAGAACTGTAGCTGGTATTTTCAACATGACTGATATTTTACTGTATTTGAAATAACAAGGAATGATGGCTGGGTCTTTGATTTGTTTTTCTTTTTCCAATTAATATAACGGCTGAGATAAGGGGTATTAAACTGGCCTAGCTGGGCTGCCATCATAACTGATAGCTTGATTTTATCCAAACTAGCATCTTTTAAGTGAAATCAATCTAAATAATCTTCCTCAATCCTCCATGCAGTCCAGAGCTTGGTCGATCTATGAAAAGAGAAAGAGCAAAGACTCGGTCTCTTTGGAAGTTTAGGTCCTTTCCTGTCCCTGGGTTTGGGGCTCTGTTATTATTCAGTGGTTCAGTAGTCATTTCACCACGGGTCTGAATAGAATTTTTCATCCTTTAATCCATCTCAATGTACTTGGAACAATATTTCACTGTTGAATCAGTGGCATTTTCAGGACATCTATCATACAGGGGACCAAGGAGAAAGACAGACTGGAACATGATGTATCTTAGCCTATGAAAAATTGTGATCTCAGTCAATTCCACTCTAATTTTATAGCTGTTACACTTGCTTCTATATCTGTGTGTCTTCTTGGTAGACACATTTTTCATGAAGAGACTCAAACATACTTTTTACAAGTTGCTAAGTCATGAAAACGGGCTGCTGAATTTAGTGGTAATTTGGGTTGTTTTTAGGCTCTGATTCTCCTCTTTTGGATGGAAACAGATGAGAACACAGCATTTTCGGTAATTATAGAAAGACTTCCGATTGGCCCTAGATGTTCGATGGACTTCCTAGTTCATAAGCACTGAGTCTTAGGAAGAACTAACAGAGATCCCCTTTTTCTTTTAATGTTCCCTGCGTAGCGTGGGTGCTGGCCACTTGGGGGTACTGGGGGAAGATACTCATCTTTTGTTCGGAGTCTCCATTTAGATGTTCTTTGAGGACATGTGAGTGTCAGTCAGCAATGCTGAATCCTGTACAGTTACTGGACGTAAGGGGAATGGAAGATGGTGTTATGAGTGCAGAGGAGGAAGGACAGCCAGCAGGGCAGAGCCCAGAGCCGGAGGTGGTAGACCAGGAAGCTGCAGACAGCCACGCCTTTCTTACCCATGGACATCCCAGTGGGGCTCCAGAACTCTTACAAGAAGTCACTTGTGACAGTTTTCAGGACACGTAAGATAGCAAGCCTAATGCTTGGTCTCTTGTGATCACCTGAGCAGGAGCGGCCGTCACCCTGGGATTTGCCTGGTGCTAATCGCTACTACTCTGGCCCATTACCAGCACATGACCCAGAAGATTGCATTTTATTGTATTTCTGAATGTTCTCTTTCCAGGTTGGCATTTTCATTAACAGTCATTATTTTTTTCTTTCTTAAGACTGGACAGCAATTCCATGCCCATTGAAGTCTTTCATAAGGGTTTCTGTGCTCTGAAGGCACTGTCTTAACCTTTTCAGAAAGTCTGGACCATACAAAGCAAATGATGATATTCATCTCTAAAGATTAAGTGCTTGCCAGCGAGAAAGGTCACATCGTACTAATCTATAGGATTAAAGGCTTTACACACCAAAGCATTTAACGGTAGCCAGTTCTGATTTAGCAAAACAAAAGCATTTCAGTTGTACTGAAATGACATTCTTGGGTAATTTGTAGCCCATTAAAACTGATGACCGTTTAATAAAAGTACTTTGAATATTCTGTCAGTTAAACAAAACATCCTTTTCTTTCTAAATCACCTACAAGGTGGGCATTATCAGTATTATTATGAAGCATGATTCTAGACTTTATTAACTAGTTTTGGGGCCCCAAAGAAATAGCCCCAATGGAGTCTTTTTTTTTTTTTTTTTGTGCCGGGGATTGAACTCAAGACCTTGTGCTTGCCGGGCAGGTTCCTGTCCCTCTGACCCCGTCTCCAGCCCCTCTAAAGGAGCCTTTATCCCTGTTAACCTCAGGTTTCCAGCTCTAGCGTGACTTTTTACATTATTTTGACCTCACGGTTTCAGCCTCGAAAAAGCTCCTGAAAGAAAATACTCGTGTGATTCTGTTTTATCTTTGTTCTGAACTGAGTAAGCGGAGCAGTGGGTAGCAAGCTATGATAGTGTCACCTCTGCCCTTTGCACGTGGGGACTGCAGAGGGCATGGTTGGCTTTGCTTTGTCTGCAGAAACCCGGTCACTCTCCTTGCCAGCAGAACTGGCCCCTCAGCAGTTGAGGATTGATTGTCCTTCCTTGGGTTAATAAGACACTGAGAGTCTGTGTGCAGGGTAAGCAGGTACTTGGAGAATTCACGAATGGCTACAGTGCTCTAGCTGACCAGGGAAGTGCTCTTTCTGTGGCCATGCATTCCTAGCTTCTTACTGACACACAGAAATGTTCAGGTGATAAACACGTAGGTTGAAGGATTTCCATAACCTGAACACAGGCGTGAAATCCAGCACTAATAGATCAAGAAACTTAGTGAAAAGTAATCTCAGCTACGATTCATTTCGACCTGATTTTGATCTTTGCACGGACGGACTTACTGATCAGTGGTCCTTTGCTCACCCATTGTTCTGCTCAACATTATGTTTGTGAGATTCACCCGCATCTTTGTGAATAGCTGCAGAGCGCTGTTTTCCTAATGGTTGTGCACGCTACATTGCATGACTGTACCACAATGTATTACTCTACTTTTGCTGAGCATTTGAATAACTTCTAACTTGGGGTTCTTAGGGACAGTGCTGTTAGTAACATTCTGGCACTGTGATTTGGAGAACACACTTATTGCCGGCCACACAGTGTTTAAGTGTGTAATTCCCAGATGATAGGGTGGTATGTGTCTTTTTAACTTTAGCTGATACTCTGTTTCCAAAATGGTTGTTCCAATTTACACTTTTACTGGGTGTGTGAAGGGACCGCTGGTTATTTTACATGTTAGCCAAAGCCTGGTACTTTCCATCTTTTCTCTTCAGGCATTCTGTAGCAGTACTACTGTACTGCATTTTACTATATTTCCTTGATTAATTTATATTTAATTTAAGCTTGTGTAACTTAATTTATATTCCCTTGTTTAATGAAATAGAATATCTTTTCATGTATTCACTGGCATTTATATATTTTCTTTCATGGAAGTATCTGTTCCACCCCTCACCTATTTGATTTATGTCTTTTGCTTATAGATTGTAGGATTTCTTTGTGTTATAAAAGTCTTTTATTTTGTGGGTTACTTTGTCTTAATGTAATGTGACAAAATGACACACACATATATACATTTGTATGTATATATATTTATATGCATGTATGTGTATATATTTATACATAAATACACTTTTTCCCTTTTGTAGTCTTCTTGTGTCTTTAAAAAGTCATATATATATATATATATATATATACACATATTATTTTTTCATTTTGTGGTCTTTGTGTCTCTTGTTTTAAAAAAATCTTTGCCTAATCCAAGAACGTGTATATTCTCATGTTTTTCTCTAAAAGATGTATTATTTCTCCTTCAGGGTTTTGCTCTGTAATAAATTGTAATTGATTACTAAGAGAGAGTTTAAGATATATATTTTCTGTATATTTATCCAGTTGACCCAGCAGTGTTTATAAAAATGCCATGCTTTCTTGTTTGTACTGCTCTGTTGTGTTGTCTCTCTCATAATCAGGAATTTAGGTATTTCTTCCTGAATTCTCTATTTTACTGGCCAGCTTGTTCTGATCATTATGCAAATACCATACAGCTTTAATTACTGTTGTCTTCTATTGGTTCTGAATGTAAACCTTCCAATTCATTCTCCAGATTCTCAGGCTGAGAAAATACAGAATGATGGAGTAGTGACCAGCAGCAGAATTTAGCTTCTTTGAGATTCAGAATCTAGAAATCTAGAAAATAACAACTTGGTGAATAGAAAAAAAAAAAAAATCTCCCTCCAGAAATTGGAAAGGAACTGAATGGAAAATTTGAAACCGCAGAGAAGCAGGAGAAATGGGCTGTAGCCTAGAGATCACGTCCACTGTAAGTGCCTGCAAACCTCAGCATAAACAAAACAAACCAACGCAAAAAACTAATAGCAACATGAGAAGACAATAAAATGCCTCCCAAAGCTCCCCACTCCTCTAAAGCCGATCCATGGAGTGTTGACGGGGAGGAAACGAAAGCCACAGAGCCAAATTATTTGAAAGGATAACACAGAAGATTAAAAAACAGATAAAAAAGCTGCCTCGTGGGCTCACAGAAGATATTCTAATAATGGATACAATAAATAAAACAATCAAGGAGCTTACAGAGGACACTAATAAACATTTAGTGGAGCTAAACAAAAACAAACAAAAGATGAATGACAAAGAATTATTAGATTTCATGAAAAGATTCCAAATGAAAATCCAAGAGATTAAAAATTATGATGGAAATACGAGCAACACACACTTTTACAAGTGTCAAGACAGGGTGTCAGGACTAAAAGACAGGGCGGCCAGCACCCAATTATTCAGAGATCCTTAAACACAACAAAATAACATGAAAAATGGCTCCAACAGCTGCTAGATGATGAAAAGACCAATTTAAGATTAGCTGGAAGAAATGAAAAATCAGAAGATAGCACAAAAGGCATAAACAACCTGTTTACGGAAATAATAGCAGAACACTTCCAAAATACAGGGAAAGAATTAAACATACAGGTAAGTGAGGTATATAGAACCTCAAATATCATGATCAAAAGACAACCTCTTCTTCAAGATGTCCACATATAAAAGTCAGTGTTCCAGATGTCCAGCACATGGACAGAATCTTAAAAGCTGTTAGAGAAAAGGAGAGAATCTTTTATAAAGGGAAACTCATTAGAATTACAGCAGATACCTCAACACAGGCGAGCTTGAAGCGAAGTGTTCCCAGCCCTAAGAGAAAACAACTTCCAACCTGAACATATACATATCTTGAAAAACTACTTTTACAAGTGATGGAGACATAAGAAATAACAGGACCTAACGAAATTCATGACCACGGCACCAGCATTCCAGAAAGTTACTAAGGACATCCTAGAAAGAGACAATGAAACCAAATATGGCAAAAGAATCAAACAGAATGAATGCACCAGGCAGGGTGAGCAGTGAGGCAGGAGGGATAATGGGGGAAGATAATGCAATGATAGAACTAAGTCAACACCTTCGGTAATAACTGCATGTGCAGAGTCTCAGGTCCCCAGTCAAAAGACACAGAGTGGATCAAGGAATGAAACCCAATAGTCTAGTATACGCAAGAAACACATTTAATTAAAAAATAGATGATAACTTTTATGGTAGATTTATTATTCTCTCTCCTCTTTCTTCCTACACTTTGTTAACCTTTGTTTTAAATAAACTGTCCATTGGGAAAAAAAAATCAAAGGATAGAAAACAATATTCCATGCAAGGGGAACTAGAAAAGCAAAACTAAGAATAGCTACCCTAATTTCAGACAAAGAATTCAGGCCAAAACTGACAAGAAGAGGTAAAGACATATTAAAATGCTGATTAAAGATGAGATAATAATTATAAATATATATTCACCAAACATTGGCATACCCAACTTCTTCAAGCAAATACTATTGAACATTCAAAATCAGATAAACAGAATTATATTGGGGGACAGAAATAAATCATTGTCACAAATAGATAGATCAAGTAGACAAAAAAGTCAATGAAGAAATAACAGAGTTTAACCAGGTCTGTGAACGATGAACTTACACAACGCTATAAAGTGGTAAACAGCAGCAGCAGCACATTCTTTTTTAACAGTACATGGTATTTTCTTCAAAATAGTCCATATTATGGAAAGTAAGCTTAAGGAATTGCAAGAGAATCAAAATAACTCCATGCGTATTACTAAACCATAGTGTAAGGAGATTGGAAGTCAGTGGCAAAAAAATTCCACAGAAATTATGCAAACACAGAAATTAAACAGTATCATCTTGAATAATTAAGGGTCACAGAAGATATTAGATAATTCCTAGATCAAACAATAATGCAAATGTAGCATCCCAGAATCTATGGGACACAATGAAAACAGCCCTATGAGGGAAGTTTATAGCTGTAAGCTCCCATTGGAAAACAGAGGAAATTGGAAAACCAAGTAAATAACCTAAATGTCCTAGGAAAACAAGAGCAATCCAAATTCAAAGCTAACACCAGAAAATAATTTATAAAAATTAGAGCAGAAATTAATGAAATTGAGATGAAAAATATACAAAGAATCAATGAATTGAAGAGCTAGTTCTTTGAGATAATAAATAACAGACAAACATCTAGTCAATATTATAAAAAAGAAAAAATATCTACATTAGTGCAATGAGAAAAGAAAAAGATGAAATCCAAATAAATACTTGTGAAATACATAAGCTTATTAGTAACTGCTCTGGGAACCTGTACTCTAATAAATTGGAGAATTTAGAAGAAATTGGTAGATTCCTAGATACATATAAATTACCAAAACAAAGCCAAGAAGATGTAAAATCCCTGAACAATCCTATATTAAACATTGAAATAGTAGAAGTAATAAACTCTCATCTAAGAAAAACACATTTTATAGATTTACTCCCAAATTCTTTAAGAACTTTAGGGAAGATACAATACCAACACTCTTCAGACTCTTCATTGAGACAAACAGGACTCCCAAAGTCATTCCTGGAAGCCCACATTGCCCTGATTCCAAGGCCAGAAAAAGAACACAACCAAAAATGAACATAGATGCAAAAACTCTCAGCAAGATAAAGGCCAATGAGGCAGGAAATCATCAAAAAGATCATGCATCACATCCAAGAAGGACTCATCTCAGGGATGCAGAGATAGTTCAACACATACAAGTGAATAAGTGTCACATCATATACAAATCAATAATATATCAAATAAACAGGATCAAGCACAAAAAACATGTAATAACCTCAGTTGATGCCCAAAAGGCCTTTAACATAATCCAGTTTGAAAAGAACCCCAACTGTATATGAAATAAGACCACGAATCAACAATGGCACCATGTCCAGTTAATGCTGCACAGTAAAGGAAATAACTCACAGAGTGAAGCGACAGCCTACACAATAGAAGAAAGTGTTTGCTAGCTCTCCCTTTAAGAGAGGACTAATATCCAGAATATATAAATAACTCAAAACCCTCCTAGGCCCCCCAAATGAAAGACCCAGTGACAAATGGGCCACTGAAATGAATAGACACTTCTCAGGAGAAGACATAAATTGCCGATAACGCACACAAAAAGTTCAACACCACTGATCATTAGAGAGGTGCAAATTAAAACAACACTGAGATTCTGTCTTACTCCAAAAAAATAGCTAACATCAAGAAATCAAATAACAAGTGCTGGTGAGGATGTGGGATGTGAGCTAGTACATCCATTATAGATATCAGGAAGGAGATTCTTCAAAAATTAAAAGTAGAAATTCCATTTGGCCTGGCGATTCCACTTCTAGCTAGCTTCTTGAAAGAGAGACATCACATTACAGCGATCCACACGTGCCCAGTTCACAAGAGCAAAATTGGAACCTGCCTGTGTCCACCAACAGACGAAGAAATGAAGAAAACGTAGTATTCACACACAATGGAGCACTGCTCTACCCTAAAGAAAGATAAACTTGAGTTATTTGTAGGAATTGGGTGCACCTGGAGACAATAATGTCAAGTGGGATAAATCAGATGCACAAGTTTAAATATCACATGATTTTTTTAAACGTGAGAAAGCCAAAATATAAGCAAAGAGCAAAACAGAAGATAGATAATAGGAATAGGGGGTTAGATTTTTTTTTGTAAATGGGGTGGGACCAAGAGATGGAGGAAACGAGGAGGGAAGGAAGGTAAAGGGCCAGAAAAGATGTGTTACATGCGTGGACCAGCTCTCCATGAAGAATGTGATCATTACGTATTGTGAATGTGTACTTGTAACAATACTGTAATAATAATTTTAAAAAGATTCTCGGGTACTTCTAGCCCTTTGTATTTCAACATAAATTCTATAGTCAGCATATCAATGTCTGTTTTCCCCCAGCTCCTAAAATATTCCAGGATTCTGCTTGGCATTACGTCGCATCTCTCAGGTCAGTGGTGACAAACCTGTGGCCCGTGTGCTGCAGCAGGCTCCGAAGACCCCTCTGTTGGGATGCAGGCCACGTGTATGAGTTGTTTTTTCTAAACTAAAATCTCAGTATTTGGGTTTAATTGCAGAGTGGGCATTTTGTGGCAGATTAGTGGGTGTTTGGTTGCAGTTTGGGGAGTCAGTCCCAAAAAGGTGCATCATCACTGCCTTAGGTCAATTGGCAGAGAATCGCCATTTCAACAGAACTGAGCCTGCCAATCCATGAACATGGTATATCTCCCTATTCGTGGTATGGAGGCTTGTGGAGTTTAGGGTCTCACTGACTTTGCGGACCCAAAGCCAATAGTCTGATCATCTATTCAGAGGATAACAAATATGCAATGTAGCATCTATGGGGATCTCCTTCTACAAAAGAAAAAAAATTTCTCTTAAGAAGTCATTTGTAGCTTGGTGTGGTGGTGCATACTTGTAATCCCAGCACTCAGGAGCCTGAGGCAGGAGGATCGTTGTGAGTTCGAGACCAGCCTGGCTCTTGGACTCTGTAAAGTGAGTGCAAAGCCAGTTTGACATGCAGAGTGAGACCCTGTCTCAAAATAAGTAAGTAATTAAATACATAAATAAAATAAGAAGTCATTTGTAGTTTCCAGGTAGAGAACTCGGAAAATTTTCTTTAAACTTATACCTTGCAATTTAAGGTTTGTTTTTCGTACCTTGTAAATGGTATCTTTTTAAAATTTCATTTTCCAAATGTTTGTGCTAGGGTATAGAATACAATTAATTTTATATTCATCTTGTATCTGATAACTTTTACTAAATGTATTACATTTTTTGAAGATTCTTTTGGATTAAATGGTATGCAGGAGTACCATCTGCGTGTAAAAGAGCTTTACTTCTTTTAATTCCAAAGCCTCATACTCCTTTCTTTCCTGCTCTGGTGGGGCCTGATCTGAGGGAAAGTTTTTAGTATTTCACCATCAAGCAAAATGATTATTGCAGCAACACCTCCTTCTCTAAAGTCTAATCAGATTAAGGCGCTTTCTAGTTTGCTAAAAGATTTTTTTGTTGTGAAATCGTGAATTATTTTAAATTTTTTCATATGCATCTATTAAGATGATCATATTTTGTTGGGTTTGTTTATATTTTGTTAAGGATTTTAAACTGTACCCTCATGAGCCTTCTTGTAAGATTTTGTACAAAACCTGGCCTCATAAAAAGAGTAGCTGAGTGTTTTTTCTATTTTATTCCTGGAAGGGTTTGTATGAGTTGGTGCTTTTCCTTTTTAAGTATTTGGAAACATGTAGTGAAGCCATCTGGACCTTTAGTTTTCTTTCTGAAAAACTGGAGATTTTGTTTTTCATAAATATTGGACAATTTAAAATTATGCTGTTTCTTTTTAGGCCACTTTTGATACATTTAAAGTTCAAGAGACTTGTCCATCACATCTGAACTGTCAAATTTGTAGCATAACATTGCTCACAACACTCTTACCTTTTAATAGCTATAGTCATTTCCCCCTTTAAATTTCTGATATGGCTAGGGTTTCTTTTTCTTTTTTTGTCTTTATGAGCTTATCAATTCTATTACATATTTTTCTAGTACTGGGGATTGAATCCAGGGCTCTCACACTGAGTTACATCCTCAACCCTTTTACATTTTTGGTTTTTCGAGACACTAAAACCACTAAGTCAGCCAGGTTGGGTCCAAACTTGCGATCTTCCTGCCTCAGCTTCCCAGAGTTCTGGGATTATAAACACGTGCTGATATGCCCAACTGTTACCTGTTTTTCTCAAGTGCCTACCTGAGCACAGCTAGTGTGGTACAACATGCAAGCTCTGTTATTTCACATTTTCCTGTTCTCTCCATAATAGTTTCTATTTCACATTCTTGTTGACTAGGAATTATTACAAGTGCATTGTTGTATTTTCAGGCTGTTGAGATGTTTCTAGTTATATTTTAATATTAATTTCTATCTTAATTCCATTTTAATGGTAAGACATACTCTAAGAGATAGGTATGGGAACTGTCTTTATATCTGCATGTGAACGACTTTGGTGAATTATTTTCTTGTGACCTTGAAAAGAATGTGTTCAGCTGTTGAATTCAAAGTTCTATTTCTGCTAATGGATTGAGTTTATTCGTCATGTTGTTCAAATGTTCTGTATCTTTACTTTTTGTTTCATCTCTCAGCTAATGCAAGAGATGTCCTAAAAGATCTCAATAATAGTGGATTTGTCTCCTCCTCTCTTTTGCTTTCTCTGTTCATATATTTTGAACCTGTGTTGTTTGGTACATTTGGATTTAGGATTATGGATTATGATATCTCCCCTTAGATTGCTCCTTTTATCATTACAAAATGAGCCTTTTAAAAAAACCTCTTGCTATGTTTCTTTTGTTAAAATACACTTTCTTAGTGTTTTTTTCAGGTATGTAGTATTATCAAAGTATACTTTTGTTTTTTACTTTCATTCTTTGTCCTATTATTTAATGTGTGTCTATTTTAAGTAAGTAGCACATAATCTGTTGATTTTTAAACACAGTCTGATAGTCTTACCTGAAGTCTTTACCTCTTTTTTTTTTGGTACCGGGGATTGAACTCATGACCTTCAGTTTGCCAGACAGGTACTTATGCCACTGAGCTAAATCCCCAGTCCTTACTTGAAGTCTTTAATCCATTTACATTTAATCATGGTATAAGTAGGTTTATATTTATTGTATTGCTATGTGACTCATTAAAAATGTTCTTCGTCCATCCTTTCTTTTTTTTCTTTTTTTTTTTGTGGTACCGGGGATTGAACTCAGGACCTCGCACTTGCCAGGCAGGTGCTTAGGCCACTGAGCTAAATCCCTAGCCCCGTCCATCCTTTATTTATTAACCACTTTTGCTTTCATTAATTTGCTAGTTTTGCATACTTTTTCTATTTTCTGTGGTTACTTTAGGGTTATAATATATATATCTGACCAATTACAGTCTGATACAAGGTGTTAATTTAACCACATCTTCAATGCTGCAGACCTGTTTTAACTATCTTTTTTTTTTTTTTTGCACTGGGGATCAAACTCACGACCTCACACTTGCCAGGCATGTGCTTATGCCACTGAGCTAAATCCCCAGTCCTGTTTTAACTATCTTTACTGGCCCTTATCTTTTGTATTATTGTTACTGTATATTTTAGTTCTTTAAGTATTTTTAACTCCTCATGCCATCACAATTACTGGTTTACTCCCATTTTACCTTTCTATTTTTCTTTGTGCTTCCTGTACTTCCACATGTCTGGGATCATTTTTCCTTTTCCTGAAATATTCTTTTATAACACAATTCCTTTATTTTTGTTTGTCCACAAAAGTCTTTTAATTGATCTTCATTTTGAAGGAAAAATTTGAAGCCTATAGGAGCCTAGGATGGAAGATGCTACACCTTGGACCTGGAAGGTCCTCACCATCTATGTGTCAAAGGCTTGGCCTCCAGGGTGGCAATTATGTGGGAGATCATGGGACTTTAGAAGCAAGGCCAGGTGGGAAGACCTCAGGTCACTGGGGTGTGCTTTCAAGGGGGACACTGGACCCCTGTCCTTCCCTTTCCTGTCTGTGCTCCCTGGCTCCTGATGTGAATGTTTTTGTCCAGGGCTGGTGTCCTTGCTTACCACAAGTCCAAAACCAACTATTCGTGGATGGGAGCTAGCAAAACTGTGAGCTAAAATAAACATTTTCTCTTTATAAGTTAATTTTATCAATTGGGTTATAGTGAGAGGAAGCTAACACAGCTCAGAAGGATGTTCTTCCATTGCTGGACCGCATTGTTTTTGCATAGAAGTCAGTCATTAGTTACATGGGTCTCCTTGGTAGGTAAAGGTCTGTCCACATGGTTGTTTTTGGTGCTGCTGGGTTAGAACCCAGGAGCTGAGACTGGTAAGCAGGAAACCTGCGTCTGTGAATGCCTGTTCTGTTCTCAGCCCACTTTCTATCATTTCCTTTGATTTTTGGTTTTCATCAGTTTGGTGATGATGTCCTGAAATGTGTTTTTCTTCATTTATCCTATTTGTGGTTTGTGGAGCTTCTTAAATTAATAGACAAATGTCTTTCCCTCAGGTTTAGAAAATTTCTGGATTTATATCTTCATCAATTTTTTCAGTTCATTTTTATGCTCTTAATCTATCTGTGATTTAAATTTCATGCACTCCACTAGTCTCTTATGTTGTTCTTCTCTCTGTGCCTCGTTTTGAGTATTTTCTGAGGATTTATATTTCAAGTCACAAATCATATGTTCAAATGTTAACTTGTTGAATACTGAACATCAGGTGATATGTATCTTAGGAATATTCTTTTGATTCATTCTTATAGATTCCAGATCCATGGTGTTATTCCCTTTGCTTTATTTTTTTATTTTAAGGGGAATAAAACCAAATAAAATAAAACGGAACAAAGCCAATCAAAATAAAATGGTGACAGTGACACAAGACTTCAAAACAAGGTAATAGAAAATCAACAATGGCTACCATGATGGCTCTTGTTATCTTCAAAAAAGCTGTCCATACCACCAGACATAATAAAATCAAACAACACAGAACATAATAAAGCCAATCAAAACAAAACAATGAAAGCAATACAGGACTTCAAAACAAGATAATGGGAAATCAACAATGGCTACCATAATATATCTTGTTATCTTTGAAATAGCTGCCCATGCCATCAGATATAATAAAATCAAACCAAACACAACAGAAGAAAACCAAAGCAAGCCAAACAATATAAATAATACAGATCTTAAAACAAGATAATAGGGAATTAACAATGGCTACCATCTTCAGAAGGAGAACCCCTATACTTGCTATATTGTTATCCTTTAAATAGATGCTCAGACTAGCAGCTCTAGGCCTGCAAAGTCAATCAAACAGTGCAGGCATTAAATTGTTTTTTTTTCATTTTAGTGGCTGTCATCTCAACCTGTGTTTCTCCGAATCAGCTGGTTGCTTATGGAGGGGTGCGTGTCTGGGTCTCGGCACTTCTGGTTTCCCAGCCTGCACACCGGCTTGCTCACAGGAAGGGTTTAGCAGCTTCTTTGTTCTCTTCCTGGGACGCATGGCTGCAGCAGGCTCACAGGAAGGGGTTGGCCTGGCTCATGACTGCCATTCCCTTTGCTTTAATCTGTCCTTTATCCCACTTCCTTGATCATGTGAACCATAGTTATTTTAAAGTCCTTGTATGCCAACTCAAATATCTGGAAGCTTGTAAGTCTGATTTTTTCTGTTGATAGTCAGCTACATATATTTGTTTTTCTATAGGTGTAGTGAATTTTTAAACTGTAAATTTGGAATAATGTATAAACAAATGATGATGGTTCTGGATAATGTGTTCTTCTACGAACTTTCCCTTCTCTGTGTCAGCCAGATAGCTTGAGGATTTGCTGTATGTACTCAGAATGAGGCTAGGATGGGTCAGGGGGCTGCACAATTCATAAGGCCTGGTCAACTTCTGGCACACCCTTGTTGCTAGGCACGGCCCTCCTGGAATTGAGAGCCTGAGATCTCAGCCCTGCAAAGGAGCAGGAGACTCAGCTCTGCCCTGGAGCTCTATCCAGTCCTGTCCCCCACCCCAACCCTTACACCTTCAGAACCTGGCAGGTGTCTAAATAAGAGAATGGCTGTGCGTTGGAAGACAGGTTGGGTCCTCTGGTTGTTTTGTTTCCTGCAAAACTCTAGGAGATGTCGCTTTGGCTTTTGAAAAGTATCCATGGCAGGTCGGGATAACAACCCAGTGTTTAAAGCCCCCCAATTTTCCATTTTGTTGCTCCAGCTTTGCTAACTCCTGCAAGCACCTCTGATTTCTTTTCTTCCCTTCTCAGGTCTCTGCCTGGGCCAACCCAACTCTTACTCAGAACCGGAAGATGGCCCCAGAGCTGGCTGCATGTGCTGTGCTCCTTGCAACAGTTTTTTTCTTAGTATTTTAGCTTATTTAGGCTTCACTTCTATGGTTTGCTGATGTCCTTATGGTACACAAGATTTTTTTTTTGCATTTTCTGATTTTTGTAAATTACCTTGAGTTTTCCCAGTTTTGCAGTGAGAATATTAATTTACTACTCCCTACCTCAAAGCCCCTGGACCTCCCATTGTATCAACATGTTTTTGTATAAATGCCTGCATGACTCCTTTTTTGGAGAAAATCAGCCTAAGAGACTTAGATTTCCTTACGCTAAATGACAAAAGTGCTTATTCTTCCAGTCCATCAAACAAATTGAATTTCTATAAAATGAATCTAAACAAATGCTCACTTTGGATAAAGATGAAGCATCAGTTAGTACTATTAACTCTGATCTCCTAGACAAGTGTTTGTTTTTCTTGGTTAAACATCACACAAAGAGACACATTTTCAGTGAGTGACAAATAGGAGTCTTTGAACAAAAGTCACTCTGATTTATGTGCTCTTCGGAATTTATGATCTTTTGCTTTAAGTCTTCTGGGCCTTGTTCAAGATTATCATTCTGACAATGGTTCTGTATATTAATTAATGACAACCTGTTTCCTCCTTACATCTTTAGGAACATTTTAGTACTCTGGAAATATCTCTAACACCAGATTTTGAATTTCATTATTCGATATGAATATTAAGAGAGGCTGTTTCTCTTGGGTCATGGGAGGATTATTGCTGGCTTTACTCTTTCCTTTCCGGAACCCCCATTGGGATGGGATTAACATTCTGCCAGCTGTTAATATGGCTTTTGGTGGGGGGTCTGGAGGGCATGACACCTCACCTCCTCATTTCTCTCTCCGCAGTGTGATAAGTAGGAATTATCTCTCTCACTTTGTCAAGCCCGAGACAGAGCCTCAGAGTGGATAAGCAGCTTTGGCAGTCACACTGCCAGGCAGCAGGTTGGGGACACACTGGGAAAACCTGAGACCCAGTTTCTTCCGTAGAAATGCTTGACTATAACGTGTCCTTAGGTCCTGACCATGTTGTAAGACAAATTAGACAGTGCGTGACTGTCATGGTGGAACTTTAAACCCATTTGCTGTTCCCAGATAGAGATTTTAAAGGCACTAAGGATGTAAGGAACTAGTGTCCTAAGAGAAACATTTTCTTTCTTTTTTTGCAGTGCTGGGATCCAACCCAGGGCTTTGTGCATGAGGAACATGAGCCGTAACACTGAACCTCAACCCTGGGCCTGGAAAATAACATCTTAATGACAGGACTTGAGAAAGTCAATTGAACTGTGTGCTGGTTCCCACACTGCAGACTGTGCATTAGTTTTCCATGATATTTGTACACAAGATGTACACACAAAAAGCGTTGCATAACTGATCGTTGCATAGTGAAAAGAAGCCTATAATTTCTGGCAACATTGAAGGTGTGCTGTATTTTCTGTTTTTAAAAATTATTACCTACATCATTTCATAAGACAATGAGAATTATATTGTACAAAGATTCTTCATTGCATTCTTGGCTAAGAAATTTCTCTGTTAAGTATAGAACTTTTATGCAGTACGGAACCTGAAATCCTTTATGGAGCTGATCTGTAACTGACACTCTTTAAGCAGCATTTGAAGCATGTGTGGCTCATTGCCATCCACGGTTGATGGGCTTAGCCATTAGGTGAAGGTCTTTTCCTTCTGAAAGCTTCTCTGTTCCAATGGCTGCCTTCCCTTTTGCATTGGTGACTCCCTAAGCAAGATCTCCCCTCCTCTGTTCTGACCCTCTGCTGCCGGCTTCTCATGGAACAGCATCTCAACATCCACCCCCAAATCAAGATGGAGATAATGCTCTGACACCAGCTCTAGTTCCTGTAGGTGGGATAATCATTCCTGATTTATGTACTGGGCACCTTAAAGACACCTTTCTCTAACTCAAGTCCAGCATGGGTTCTTTACTTCCAGTTTATTTCTACTCTTTATTTTCAGTGCATCTACCTTCACATTTCTGCTGGCTAGAGCACTGAGCCCTCTAGCTCAGATACCTGCTGTGGTTTTTGACACATTTCCAGCTGTAGACTCTGCACCCAAACTAGACCTACTGCCTGGATGTAGGTCCTTGCTTCTCTTATCTGGGTTTTGCCCACGGTTGTCTGTCTAACGCCTCTCAGCCTCATGTGTTATGATACTCAGATCCCTTTCTCACACGGCCTTGGGAGTTATCTTTCTACAGTTCAGTTCATGCCGAAGCCAAGTGAGGGACCTAATCAAGGGCGAAGCATCTAGAGCGTTTCAAGGCTGATTTCCCCGTCTGTTCCACAGCTATGTGAGGCTCTGCTCCAAGCCACGCACGGGGATAAGTGCTGACATTGACTGCAAGGTCCATATCCAGTCAGTCTGCTGCCCTCTCAGCTCTCCTCACTCACCTTTGCACACTCGCAGCCTGCTGTGCAGTCTACCGTGCTGTCTGCCTTCCCAGCTTCCGGTCAGCTGCCCAACTTGCTGACTTCCCATAATTCTTCCCATTACAGTGTCCTGAATTTTATCAGTGTACTCACTGTGAAGTTTAGATATCCCCCCTCTGTGAAATCTTTCTCCCAACACCATTTTTGCAGGGTGGGTGAGGGGCTCCTTTGGGCTTGGCGCCATCAGGACAGGTGTGATGGTCCGCTGTGGTTTCCTGTTGACTTGACTAACTCAGGGGCTCCTTGAACACAAGGACCATCCGGCATCTGTGCCTACAGCATTGGGGAGACTGGGTCTCAGAGATCCCAGCTCACACCTTGCTGCTGAGTATGATGATGCATTCCCGTACATATTCATCTTGAGACATACGGACCCCAAACTATAAACACCTTGCTTTTAGGAATGATGGGGAGAATGAAGCTTCTTGTACATTTGACATAGCAGGTATCTCAGCTCAACACCTTCTGGCAACTCCTTTCAATCAATGACAAGTCCCATGAACTCTGCATTCACACTATACAAGACATTTCTAGAACCAAATATTTTCTTCAACCCATCTTGTAAATGTCCCAAACTCCAAATACCTAAATCACCAGACATCTTCTAAGAGGGCTCCCCACTTCTGCCATGGCTCCCTGCAGCCTGATCTCAGAGCATAGAACGCCCATGGCACTTGGAACTCTGCTTGCCTCCTGTACCAGCATGCCAACCCCAGGAGGACAGCCTTTGCATCCTCTGACATCCTCAGCATCTAAAACAGGGGCCAGCCCCTGGCTGCTGCATGATTAGCTTTTGAATGAACTGCAGGTGTTTTTTTTGTTACGAAGCAACTACACATCTTTCCATGGAAGCACCTTTAAAGAAGACAAAAGCCATAGGAACAATTCAATGGGCAGGGTCAGCGATGTCGCGTAAGACTTTCCTTCAACATGTTCAGATGAGAACATGGCTCTAATACGGAAGACACCAGCCTGGCTTCTTAGCTTGGTCCCGGCACAGGTGGACAACAGGGAGCTCACTGCTCTGGTCCCTACCTGGACATACTCAACTTTTCACAGAGACCCAAGAATCCCAGACTGGGATCCTAGTAACTCAGATCCCATGTTTATATATTTGCTTCCCTGGTCCCATTTACTTTGATTCTCCCCAGTAACACTCCAAGATGCATCAGAAAATATGTAAACATATAAAAATAGATTTGTAACTGAAGTGCATACCCTCGATTGTCTTTTTCAAAGTACTCACCACTGTCGGTCGCCAGGAAGAGGGCCGTGTACACGCTGTCGTGGACGAAGGGGGATTCCCGGTCCAGCACGGCGGTGGTATCAACAGTCCCATTGATAGGGTTAATATTCAGCCAACCTGCTGGATCCTTATAAACAGAATACCTGAAAAAAAAAAAAACCAATCAATGTCAGATGGCATTTAATTAGAGACTAGCGGTATTTACCGGGGCACAGTTGTCTGTGCTAGATGCCAGGTCTCTCTTAACACAACCCTGAACATGAATGCAGCTACAGGTGTCTTTTAGAGAGTCACAGCTGGTGTGAAGGTGCCGGCCTGGAGGACGCTTTGGGACATTATCACCTCTAATGGACAGTAGCCCTCGGGACTGCATAGGAAATGCAACATCTGAATTGGAACAGGGGGAATGGAGTAGAAGAGAGGCTGTCAGAGAGAGGGGTGAACAACATGGCTCCGGGTCACCCGGAACACAGACAGACTCTATGATGTCATTTCCATGAGGGCAGGGACAGGTGTCTGTTCACATGACTCCAGTGCCTAGAACATTGCTTAGCACGCACATGGCACTCCATAGATACTCGCTGGATCAATGCAGACGCAGGCCTGGAGGAGATGCTGCAGCTGGAACATAGCTTCTTTAAGGGAATGGGAAGTAAGTCTGGAGAAGCCAATAGGCCAAATGACACAGAACCCGAGCTTTACCATAAAGGGATTGAACTCTGGATAACAGGAAATGTTATGTTTTTGGGGGGTTATTGTGAAAGCAATACACGCTTCTTGGTAGAAATTCAAACCACGCTTGATCTTAGCCAAAAGGCCGAGAAGCTATCAGAAGTTCAAACCACAGAAAGAGGCATGAATTAAGCAATTGAGTGTCTTCTCTGTCAGGGAGACACTAACCGGACATGGCTCAGATTTCACTGAACCGGGAGACTTGAGTTATAAAATGCCCCTCTGGCATTGAAGCCAGAGAGGTGCCTGTCGGTGCTTTTCGCCATCCCCACCTCTCTGACAGACACCGTCCTGGAGGGACACAGGCACTGACAGCTCAGTGCTTTGCTAGATGCCCGAAGTTGATCATCCTTGCCCTGTATGGCTGGCATTGGTTCTAAGGATGTTTAAAACAGGATTGAAACCTCCGAATGAAGACCTTGTGGCAAATTCCCACCCTAGTCCCCACGGTGGAGAAAATACCTATGTGCTCATCCCAGAGCTTGTGGATGTTCCCACTTAGGGCAGGAACCTTGGCCATCTGATTAAGGGTCTTGAGATGGGAGACTCTTGGCTTCTCTGGGCTCTGTGGGTGTTAAATGCAGTCACAGGTGTCCTTGTAAGAAGATGTCAATCAGCTTTGAGACACACAGGAGAGAAGAAGCCCCAGTGAACATGAAGGCAGAGAATGGACTGGTCCAGCCACAGACCAGGGGCTGCTACAGCCAGCAGGCGCTTCGAGAGGTGGGACAGATTTTCCCCTTGACCCTTTGGAGATAGTGTGGCCAGACTGACACCTTGTTTGACCTGGCGAGACTGATTTTGGACTTCTGGTCTCCAGAGTTGTGGGCAAATACATTTTTGACAACCAAGTTTGCAGCAGTTTGTTGGGTGGCATCACTAAATTAACTCAGTGGGCATACTATCCCCACTTACAGATGAAGAAACTGAGGCACAGATTACATAGCTGCTCAAGTAATGGAGTCAGCATGTGGACCCTGGAGTGTCTGATCTCAGAGCCTCCATTCTGAACCCCACTTTAACCCATTCACACACCCTGACTTGCTCAAGGTGGGGGTCAGAAGACAGTTTTTGTTTGAGGTTGATGCTGTATTTAAAGAAGATGCTGAATCTTGAGGAAAGGCTGCCTCCGAGGACAGAATGAGGGTGACTCTGTGTGACAGGGGATTGCTCAGGTGGAGAAGTTGGTGGTGGAGGGCAGGGAGCTGCAGCGGTCCTCACTTGTGACTTGGAGGTGATCTTGGCAGTGTGACTGTCACCTGGGGGAGACCATAGGCAGTGGAAGGAGGGACGGTCAACCTGGTTATGAAGAGTGGGAGCCAGGGATGATAAATGTTGGGCCATCAAAGGGAAGGGGCATCTGTAATGGCCATGAACCTGCTGCATCCCAGGACAGGTGGCCCTTCGCCCAAGGCCCTGGCCTGACCCTCACTCCCTCTGGCATTGGTATCCAGGCTGCACAGTCCCCCAACAGGGCAGCATGGCCTTGCTGACCCATAGAGAGGGCCTGGGGCTCTGTACCCATCCCTCTAGCATGGGACAGACACGAACTGGACTGTTCTGGCCCCCAAGAGGACATGAGGGCGAGACCCTGTGGCTCCCTGGAAGGTGCTTGGTCTTGTCTTTCTCATGGTGTCTTTTAACAGTGACCATCCTCAGGACAGCCACCCGCCTCTCACTGAGCATGCCACAGGTCGGGCATAGGCTCTGGGTCCAGATTCTGCTCCGGCAGTCCTAGCTCCGAGCCTGTGGGGTCAGTGACACTTGTGGTTCCCTTTACAGATGAGGACACTGAGCAGGACATCACGGTACTGCCAGGTCAGGGGTTCCCTGGGGCCAGCGGCCAGCGTGTCCTCTTTCCCAAGCTCTCGCCTTGCCTGGTATGCTTTGTAGACGCCCAGCCTGACAGAGCCCCATGGGTGGTGTCTGCGGCTGCAGCAGTGCTGGGACAGATGGAGAGAGCACGGGGCTCCCGTGGAGCACCCCATCCCCTTGCCGCCTCAATTATCACCCCAATAATTTTTGAAAAAGAAGAGACACTGCTCCTGAGAAGCAAGTAGGAACACCCGCCTCCCATTTGGACAGTAATTTACGCCTCCACTCAGCAAGCTCCTACTGTCCCTCAGATCCCACTCACACGTCTGCTCTCTGTCACCCCGTGTGACTTCCCAGGTAGAATGAATCACCCTCCGCTAGGTCCTCGCAGAGTGCGCGCATAAATCCAAATGCCGGCTGGAGCATAACATGAGCCGTATGGATCTGCCAGCTTGGCTGAACTCTAGATTCCTTGGTGTCAGGATGAAGTCAGCGTTGGCTAAAATAAGCCAGGAACGCTTGGTTTGCCTGGCTCAGTGCTGCACTGTACGTGTGCTACCACACTTGTTTTCATGGCCTGCAAGAACCCGATGAAGCGGGCACCACCCTTGTTTCAAAGGTGAGGTAGCCAGAAATCAGAGAGGCTTTGCCCCTTGCTAAAAGCAGCCCAGCTCAGGCTGGCGGTGCAGGAGCTCAGCGCAGGGACCGGCGTGCAGTGTGCGTCTCAGGCTGGACCGGGAAGTGGGTGGCCGAGGTGTGGCAGAGGCCCCGGGAAAGCTTACTGCGCCTTTTCTCTTTTGGTGGGAAAAATCCCGGAAAGGGAAAATGCAGAGAAAGGTGACATTTGTTTCCCATTTTATCAGGTAACAGGTTCACAGTGGAACCAGGAGTGATTTGTGGTGGTTCA
The DNA here is from genome assembly GCA_004027455.1 of Hydrochoerus hydrochaeris. Lineage (NCBI taxonomy): Eukaryota > Metazoa > Chordata > Mammalia > Rodentia > Hydrochaeridae > Hydrochoerus > Hydrochoerus hydrochaeris. The sequence goes on from PVLA01004918.1 coordinate 154,967, forward strand.
ATAGATTTGAAAAGATGAAGCATTTACAGGGACCTGTTTCATGCCCATTTTGGTATGAAAGAAGTCCCCTGATTTCCCCTGCTGTTATCTATTTATTTATCTTACGATGCTATGGTTTTGCAGTATAATTAATATGTTTGCTTGTTCTCTCGGATAAAGAGTTGTTAAGTCCACATCGGTACCGAGACCAGAATGTGGACGCTGCCCTCTGACAGCACCATCCTGGCCACGCAGGCCTGCGTGTGTTACAGTTCACTATTTTCCTTCCTTACAAAATAACCAGCTACCCATAGCTCTGCTGTTCGAGTGGCTGACAACTGCTCAAAGTTGCTTCTCTCTGTTTTTTTTTTTTTTTTAAATTTGCTGCTGCTTCCTGTGGGCACCTAGCAGAGGTGTCCCTGACCTCGGGTGCTCAAAGCCCACCCAGCTGCTCCGAACCACACTCCAAGGCACAAGCACAGAGCGCTCTCCACAGCTGGGTGGCCCCAGCCCCATGCTGGTTTGCACTGCACACTGGTCCGAGCTAAGGGCTGGGGGGCTCTGAGTAGCGGGTGTGTCCTCCCCGATCTGGAGGGTACCGTGGCTCAAGACCACAGCAGACTCCTCTTCTGCTGCCTGCCTTTTGAGTACTTTTGTCAAATCAGCCTTTTGACCAACCGGCTGGGCACACTATGCAAATTTCTGACATTTTCAAAGCTGCCTTTTTAATAAGCCTTTCAGTATAAAAATACCAATGTGCAAGATGTTTTCTGTGCTTCTAGGCCTGAAAATGCATATGCCTTATTAAATTGGAATTTCTGGACAATTTATCTATAATGTGAACTTGGCTTGTTACAGGAGAGTAAAAAAAATCAAATTAAAAACTGAGTTCATTTCGGTCTGGAACACAGATTCACATAGCTGCTCAAGAGTCTGGCCAGGACTCAACCTCGCCCGGCTGCTTGTGTCATGGATGGGGGTGGGACAGACTGATGAGCAAGACCGTGTGAGTCACTTTCCTCCTGGCTGGGACACAATGCCTGACACCCACAGTGTAATGGAGTCTGTGTCCAGCAGGCTCCAAGGCAGGGTGGCATGGCAGAGGAAAAGAATCTGATATCATGGAGGCCAGAAGGAGAGGGGAAGGGAGAAGGGAAGGGAGAGACAGAGGGGGAGAGGGGAGGGAGGAGCCGGGGAGGCAGATAAACCCTTCTAGGTCACGTCTCAGTGACCCAGCTCTTCCAGACCCCACCTCTTAATAACAAGTCGGCTATGGTGCTCATTTTTCAACCACCTTCCAGAAGCCCTGCCTCCCAGCACGTGAGGCTGCAGGGGGACATCCAGCCATAAACCATAACAAAGATTCACATCTTTGTTATGGAGCAGGCTCAGCAGCAGCAGGTCAGGTTTGACCTGGGGAGCTTCCCGGAGCCAAGGCTTCTGGTCTGGGGGCCTCTGGGGGCCTGGTATTGGTGGAAGGAGGAAGACAGAAAAGGCTTGGCAGGTCCCTCCTGCAGGCTTCCTAGGGTCGCTTTTTTTTGTGTGAGGTAGGGGACCCTTGTTTGTGCAGCATAGGTGGCAACACTACATGAGATAACAGAGCCTTTCTTTTATTTTAGAGTTAAAAATGGTCCAGTTATAGATCTATATCTCTATATTTCTATATATGCTATATAGAGCCCCTTCTATTGCTACACGAGGTGTGATCAAAGTATATGACGAATGTCTAAATTAAAATTTATTACAGTAAAAGATAGATTGCCATGAATCCCTCTCAGCAAATATCCCCTCCCTTCAGACACACTTATCCCATCAATTCTGTCACTTTTCTCTCTTTTTTTAGTATGCATTTGCAGTACATGATGTGTACATTCATCTTGGGCAGTGGGTACTTGTACCTAACATGTCTTGTCTCTTTGTTCTTCTTCTCTTCCCCACCTACCTCCTTCTGTTTCTAGATCCCATTTCCCCATGATTATTATTATTTCATTGTGCAATTGATATAGATGTCAAATCAGATGATCAAAATCATCTTTCAATACATTGTATTAGATCATATCATTTAGAAAAAAATGGGTATCTTTCTCATCTCAGTCTCAAAACTAAATTCAAGACAAATCTAAGAGAAAAAAACAAAAGTGTTAGAAGGGAAAATAGAAGAAGGAGGAAACCATGTGGCACAGTATTCCCCAGGGTACAGAAAGAATTTCTCTAAGCAAAGGATACGAACAGATAATTCACAGCGATGGATAGATAGAAGGTGGCCCTCAAATGACTAACAAGGCATGCAGCCGAAGATGTAGTAACACAGTTTCAAATCAAAACTTTTTAACCCATCAGATGAGCAGAAGCCCCCAGTTTGAAGTGCACTGTTAGTTTCCTATCGCTGCTGTTACAAATGACAGCAAACTCAGCCCCCCACACAGAGGAAATTCACGCTCTTCCTGCTGCAGAGGTCGGAGGTTGGATTGAGTCTCGCTGGGCTGAGATCAGGGTGTGGGCTGGGCTGGGTTTGCCCCGGCCTGCTCTACAGGCTGCCCACCTTCCCCACTCAGTCCCTACCCCACCGTCACCACCGGCTACGGTGGTACCTGCTCATGCTACCACGGCAGGCAAAGGCTCTCTGATTTTAAGCACTCATGGCTACATTTCCCCAGACAGTCTAGGACAATATTTCCATCCCAGGGCACTAAACCTTAACTGCATTTTCCTTTTCGTGCGTTTGCTTTCTCAGACGGAGGGTCTTGCGGTGCTGCCCAGGCTGTCTTGAGCTCATGATCTTCCTGCTCAGCCCCTAGGTGGCTGGAATTACAGGCGTGCACCACTGCGCCTGGCTCAAGCACATTTTCAAGGTCCATTTTTGCCATGTGACAAACATATTCATAGGTTCCAGGGATTAGGATATGGATACGTTGGGAGGCTGTTACTCTGCTGACTACAAGCAGTTTCATCCATTGCTGCTGGTGACACAAACTGGTCAGTGTCTCTGGAGAGAAGTAGTAATCTTTATCAAGCTCATAAATACATTTAACCTTAACCCAGCAATGTCAAAGCCGGCTTTACCCGACAGATAAAACTGGAAATGACCCAACCGTGGTTTCCAGTTAGGGCATTGGTTGAATGCATTATGCTACATCCATACCGCAAATAGCAGGTAGCTATAAAAAAGAATGAGGATGCTTTCTGAACCAGACACTGAAACAATAAGCATAAAAAGCAAGGAGCAAAACAATATGCCTGGTATTTAAGAAAGAGCTTTCATAAATAAACTCGGGGATCATAGCACATGATTAGCAAAACTGGTTGCAAGGGAAGAGGGTGGGAGTCACGTGGGAGCAAGTGCTCAGGTACAGCTGGTGCTATTTTGATCGTGTGAAGTTTGTAAACAGAGTTGACAACACAAAAGAAATACATAGGACCGAGACCAACCAATAGGATTAGGTAACTCACACTGAGGGACACATGACATAATAATCTCACTAGTAAATAGGAGTGTGAAGACTCAACCAGTAGTGAGGTAGCCACACTTCACACCCCCGGGGGACAAAGTCCAATTCTGCAGCGCTCGTAAAGGTACCCCGTGCACTGTGGCAGGTGGGAGTCGGAAGTCACTCTGGAGGGCGTTTCGGCTCTGTGGATTAAAGGTGGCTTTGCCTTTACCTTCGGGCACTTTGGAGTATGTGTGAATGCATCAAGAGAGGTCTGGGTAGCTGTTCACTGAACTGTATGCACAAAACACAGATTGCCCTGCGGAGAAGACGTAGGTTGGGGCTGGTGCCAGAAGGAAGCCAGTCCAAGATGCTCACAGCTTTGTCTTTACACTGCTGCTGGGGAGACACTGGAGCACAACAAATGAACTGGAGCCATCTGAGAGTTCCTGGCTGAGGTCAGGTACTGCAGGGAGTGCTGGTGTTTGGACTACTTTCAGGAGACCTGAACTAGGGTGGTCCTCATGGAGAGGCCATAGGCCAGGCCAGGATGGGAGAAGCCTGGGAAAGGGAATAGGGGAGGGGACGCAGGGAGCAATGTCACATTCCCACTGATGGGATTGTTCACCTGCTCTGCCAAGCCACAGTACAGGAAGAAGACAGTAGGGGAGGACTTAAGTCTCCTTAGGGATGGTGAGCGACTGCTCAGATAGCTTCAAAACCCAGGGTGTTTAAGGACATGTTAAGGACTTGAAACCACTGTCTAGTGCAGGCACAGAGTAGGATATTCTTATATAACCATGATTTAGCATTAGATAACCACACAGGTGCCAGTGAAGCCAGCATGCAAGAATGTAAATGTGTGACAATAATGTGTGTAGAAACTAAGCAATAAATATGCAGGCTACTCTTGCTGTGCTTTGCTGCCTGCTTCTGCTGTGTTACTGATGCCTTGCAGACTCATGCATTCTTTAATCTGGGAACTTCACCCACAGAAATCTCCCCAGGGCCCCCTGGCCCTGACATAGACCACAGATCATTGCCTGGCTAAAGCCTGTCTCCTTCCCTGACCAGCTCCAAAGGAAGCTACTTAGGCAGTGACTTCAGCTATCTTGGTTAAGTCTCCATCTCTAGGACCTACAGCATCAAACTTGATTGTCAAATGAATGACTGAAGGAAAGAAAACACATGTCTTTTCAGTGTGCTTTGACCAAGCCATGTCGAGGGGGATCTGGAATCTACAGGCATTTTGTTCTAAAGTGCCCATCTGTTCCTTTGGCATGGCAGACTTTTCTCTCGCCGGGTCCACTGTAGCTTCTCTCTCAGTTCCAGCCAAATTCCCACCTCTCTACTGTTCCAGGTGTGGGAATTACACATGCTGCCAATTTGGGATTTCATCAGAATAGCTGTGTGTCCCAGGCTCAGTGACGTGCCAAGAAGACTTTTGCCACCTATGGCTACACCATGACTGCAATGCACCACAGTGACAGGACACAGAGCAAAATCAGTATAGGGAAGAAGTGGGTAGAACAAAGCCCAGGGTAAACCAGGACCAAGCTCTCTATGGCCCTCTGCAGGGGGTCACACAGGATGTGCTGCATTCCAGCAACAAGTTTTGATGACACCTGTGTGATGTCAGTAACAAGGTGATCTCACTCGAGACTGTGCAGCCAGGCATGTGACTGGGGTCTGGTCATGTAGGTACTGTCTGTGTGGCATTAGAAAAATTCTTGGCTCCCAGGAGGAGAGCAGGCATTCAGCCCAAACGGTCCTTGTTGGCACCAGTTTAGCTCATGGGCTGCTGTCTCAGTTAGGAAAGCTAAGCCCTCCCCAAATCCAGGATCAGAGACACCAGCTGAGGGCGTGGCTGGGGACAGCACTTTCAGGCTGGTCTGCAAACTCTTCTGCATAGACTATGATCAAAGCAACGAAATCACTGGATGAGAAGAAATGCAGTTATCTTTAGAAATCATTGCATTCCTGCATCTCCTGAAATCCTTTTAATTCTAGGGACTACAGGTGGAAGCCTGTAGAAAGCTGGGAATCTTGGCGGAATATTCTCTGCTTCACCCGTCCACCCCCCTTTACTTAAACAAACACTGATTCTGTCTTCTGGGTTCACTGCAGGAAAATTTCTAGACTGTATATGCTCTGGGAGGGCGTCTCTGCCTCTTGGGATTCACTTCCTATGGTTCCTCCAGTAGGAAGCATAGGTGTCTTGAGCAACGGGGAGAGACTGCCGCCTGTGAGCCTCTGCAGCCGCGGTCTTCATCCTGGGCAGTGCACACGGTCACCTTCATTTTTCCAATAAGGAAACAATGGCTCCGTGTGGCCCACTTGCTTACCTGAGTCACACAGCTGTTAAATTGCAGATCTGCGGTGCCAGTGTGGGTCTCTGTCTCCCGTGGCTCCCTAGCTTTTTATTTGCCTACTGCCCAGGGATGGGCATAGTGGTGCACCCCTGTGATCCCAGAACTTGGGGGGCTGAGGGAGAAGGATCACCAAGCTTGGGTTAAATAGTGAGTTCAAGGCCAACCTGAACTACATAGCGAGACTGTCTCAAAAAAAATCAAAACAGAAACCAAAAAGGATAGAAAGAAATTAGCCCAGAAGGGCTGGAATTAGTCTGCACCATGGCTTCTCCTCCTGGGATAAGTCTACAACATGGCTTCTCCTTCTGTGATTAGTCTACACCATGGCTTCTCCTCCTGGGATTAGTCTACACCATGGCTTCTCCTCCTGGGATTAGTCTACACCATGGCTTCTCCTCCTGGGATTAGTCTACACCATGGCTTCTCCT
>PVLA01004919.1:0-161080 GCA_004027455.1 Hydrochoerus hydrochaeris
TTGTGGGGTGAAGTTAGCTCCAGGATCCTAATCACAACAGCTTACACTAACTGCAAGCCACATGCCTCAGGGACAGGATTGTGATAATGCCATTGTTATAAATCCAAACCCTGGGGAGGCTGCAAGCCTCTCACCTTCCTTTCCTCCATCTAAATGTGTCCTTGTCTGCTTCTGCCAGCATCCTCCTCTTCCTCTCCTCTCCTCCACCTGTCTGTATGTTCGCAGTAGTTCTCCAACACAATGCTCACCCCACCCTTCAGGGAAGGAATGATGGGTACCAGGGTTCTAGACCCAGGTCCTGGCTGGCTATAGAGAATTCCCATCAGAGTTGGACCATGGAGATCAGACTGTCTGAACAGTGGGTTATTTGAAGATCATGTGGGAACTGTGGATTCTCCTTCCTCCTCAGCAGAGTTTATGTTTATTTCAACCTCCAAATACCAGATGGTGGAGGAGCAAGTACAAACAGGGCAGGGTGCTTGCCAACAAGAAGTTGAATAATGAAATTTGCTAGTTGAAATTGGCCCTGGAGGTTGACTTGTTGCAGGTGGGGATGGGACTGAGGTTGTCAGAGAAGTGTGTCTTTCAAAGGAAGAGCACACAAGCCAAGCCACAGAGCTGGGATCTGGGATGCAGGGTGGAGTGAGCATTGTGTTGGAGAATACTGCTAACACCCAGACCTTTTCACAGTTTGATGGGAGCCTCGCATGTATGTTGACCCCTAGGATAAAAGAAAACTTATTTTAGGTTGGACAGTATCGGTTGAGCACAGTCCTTGACATCAGGCTAAACTGTACCTGCACTTTATTCCCTGCTGGATGCTTTTGAGCTGAAAAGTGAATGAGATGAAGGCTGCATTGTTTGAAGACCATTCTGGCAAACACAGGGAAGATGGGTGTCAGGGAGTAGATTCTAGAAATAGTAGAACCTCCTAGGGTTGCTGTCATGGTCCAAGTATGAGGTGACATGGCCTGAGTCGTGATGGCAATGAGAGAGGCCTTTCTGAAAATGGGCACTCAGGGATAAATATTTAAAGATGAATGTGAAGCAGGTGAATGTATCTGCAAGGTGAGGGCTCCAGAAATCACTTTTAGAGCTCAGACGGCACGCTTTTCCAATTTAGTTCACAATTAGAATATATACTTGTTAAGTATACATAGCTTACTGCTGTCTTATTTCAAATCTGCCTGGGATGCCTGGCATCTTACATTAGTGAGAGAGAATGAGATTTGAACAGGGTGACTTTAATCTTCTTTGTTCTTTCAGGACCTGTTACTGTTGCCCTTGGGTCAGGTTGCAGTAATACATTGCCAGTAACATCTTATCTGAGATAGGATAGCTCATTTATTTGGCGGTCAGTTAAGACATCAGCTGTCCAGCAGTTTCCCTTATCAGGAATATGGCTGGGAACTAGTCAGCAAAATAGGAACCTCTGAGTAGCTGGCAAAGGTAGAGCAAAGTCCATGCCTTTCCCTGCTGCCTGCCTACCTGCTCCAGTGTTCTTTGCTAACTGTGTACTCTTACATACAATTTAATGAGCTTCCTTATTTTCAGCTCTTGCCAGGTGAGGAGCACAGAGACATGCTGGCTCAAAACCACTGTTGCTGGTCCTTGGGGAAAATGATGTGTTGAGATGAGAGGCAGAAAAACTAGAAAACATCCATGTGAGAACTCAAGGGAAGAGCTTACTTGAGCCTGCTGTGTTTGGGAACAGCTCACTGATCCAGTGTAGGAGTAGACAGAATGCCTTTGGGTTCCAGAATGGTAATCCTGACACGGTAAAGCCTCACACTCGGTCAAGTGGTGTTGCTACCTATGGGGTTGAGTCTTAAGCAAATATTAAAAGACTCCCATCCCCAAGAAGTCCTTGCTTCCAGTATTGAAGGGAGAATTGCTACTCGCCTTCCAGAGTTTTTGACCCCAACCAAGACCCTGAAATCTGGAATGGTGGTTGGCACTTGGTAAACATTTGTTAAATGAAAGATGCATGAGTGGTTGAGGGAATGAATGAGTGACTCCATTCAGAGGTGAGACCTAGGCAATAATAAAGCAACAAGGAATGACTTTTTGGTCTTGTCACATAAACTTGCTTCCTGTAGGAACCACTAGACAGTACTTCACGTAATAGCAACAAAATTGTGTTTAAGCAAATGGCCTTGGAAGAGCAGTGTGATTCCCAAGGCACTTGTTCATGGGATACTTAATATGAAAATATTTAATGAGCATATTTTCATTTTTAGGCCTGCTGCTTGAGAAGTCTCAGCAATCTGTATTCAAGTACTTTAGCATGATCCATTCAGAACATCTCTTTCTTGGTCCCACCACACATCCCCTGCTACCTACCCATGCATCAAATGATAGTGATTTATGCCATGCTTGCTATATACCGTGGACAGGCACTGTGCTTCGCAGATAAAGGGACAAGCAGGCAGGTGCTCAGGTGAACACAGCTGAGCCCTGCCATTAGGGAGCACTCAGTCTGCAGCAGGGAGCACAAACAGCTGCTATACAGGGTGATGCTGTGTAAAATACAGGCAGGTAGGTGCCTGCCTATGGGAACATACATGGAACACTTCTCTGGCTCCTGAAAGAGGGAACTGTTGGGCTAAGCTTGAGATAATAGTTTGTGGGCTTCCTCATGTTGCTTCGGGTGGTAGGATGTTGGGACTGATGGTACAGGTGAATGGAGTTATCCGGTCCCTTCATAAGTTTACGGATAAATACTCTGGGGGCTAAGAGGAGGGGTCAGTGGTAGTTCAGAGGAATAGGCTTGATCCTCTTGTCTTCATCCTGCTCAGGAACCTGCTGGGTTATCTGTTTTGAGGACCCCTCAAATGAGACCCATTTTACCAGATTCTTTTTGGAGCTGAAAAGAGCCGTTGAGAATTCTCTCTGCTAGCAGAACATACCAGATCCAAAGCATCCTTGGGGGTGGCTGAGTGCAGGGGGAGAGTTTACGGGTGTGTAGGTGACACCTGCGGTGCCTCCCGCCAGACTCTGTCACCTCCAAGTCCCGCAGTGCGAAGGTCTAGTGTGGCAGAAGGGACCTTCCACCATAGAAAGGTCCTTTCCTCACCCTTTACCTTGAGCTCCTCTGACATGACCAGCCACATTAGAAAGACATTGGAAAGTGAGATTTGGAGTGACCTACACAGAAATTTACACTGATTCCTTTCATCGTACCCAAGTGAAATGATGACTTTTCAGTTAATGTTCAGTGAGTGGTGAAATCACATACCTGGATGATAAGCTCTGAACCCAGATACATAACTCTAAATGCAGAGCAGGTTGGATTTGGGGCCCGTTCAGTTTTATGTCCCTGTATATTCAGTGCACCATGTCAACAGCCCTGGACAAATGTAGACTGGTTATATGGATTTTGGGCAGTTATACATTGCATGTGGTCAGGGTTGGTGGCCGACCTGGGACCAGAGCACCAGGCTCTCACTTCCTTCTAGCCCAATCTTTCTGCCCTGTCCTTCTGCTAAAGCTTTACTAGTTCTGTCCCAGCAGGAAACATGCTAATGAAGCTTTGGAGCCTCAGTAATTAGGTGTTGTTAGGCTGGCAGTGCTAGAGAGTACCAGGGGAAAAAATCCACAGGGCCGATTTTACTAGCAAGAAGGGAGACTGCTGGCAGTTTTCTTGTTTTTATCTTTTTGTTTGTCTTTTTTTTTTTAAAAAAAAATTGTATTTGTTTTTGACAGTTGCCAGAAGATCAGTGTTAAAGAAAATTTGGGAAGAAAAACTATTCACAATTTCTTTCTCCTAACAACAGAGCTATTTTTGTTTTAGTGAATTTCCTGTTTTTATCAAGCATCCACAACATATAACACATGTGTGTTTTCTTGTAGTTGGGAATCACAGCTTACTTCTTACATCACAGTCTGTTTACTAATGTTGTTGTAAAAGTTTTTCATACTTCTGTCTCATCTTTGCTGTCATCTTTTATAATAGCACTGGCTAGACAGTGTCCTACTGTGCGATGTGCCATTCTGTGTGGCTGTGGCTGGAAGATCAGCTGGTCCACCTCTCTCCCTCCTTTCTTTCTCCAGCAGACTGTGCTGAAGAGAACCGCATCGCATTCTTTATCTGTTATTGGTGAATCGTTGCCGTCACGGAAGCAGTTCCAGGAAGGAAAGTCAGCAGTACAGTGCAGCAATAGTTTTAGTTTTGGTTTTTACTTCATTGGTTTTGTTTTGATTTTGGTACTAGGGGTTGAACCCCAGCCTCCTGCCTGCTAGGCCTGCACTCTCTCCTCACCACTGAGTACTCTGAGTCATTTTTTTGGAATTGTTGGGAAATGAAACCAAGGCCCTGTGCATGCTAAGCAAATGCTCTTCCACTGCAGCCCCTGTCTTTACTTTTATACATCATACAGATGCAGATATACCAATAAAGCAGATGTATGGTTTAATGAGGCTTTAAAAAGCAGATATTCCCCCCTACCATGCCACTACCCAGAACAGGAGATAGCTCCCTGCCCTCTGGCCCTCGGTGTACTGTCCCTACAAGGAGCAGCAACTGCCCTGATTCTGTCAGACCTTTATCACTTCCTTATTCATTTCAAGTGTGTCCCCGAGTATGCAACCTCGGTGTCATGGTTTGATTTTACCTTTCTTAAAACAAAGTCTTTTAAATTTCTTTTAATCTGCAGGTATCTCCTCCATTTCTTTCCTTCCCTATATTCTGTTCATTGAGGAAACTGAAACATTTGCTCTGAGGAGTTGCTGGGACTTTTCCCAGGCTGGATCTTGTGGAGAGAAGCATGTGGAATAAGTTGTGCATTGGGTGCTAGCTGTTCTGTATCAGGAAGTTGTCTCTTGTTGTGACGCCTGTGGACACTCACACCTGGCACTTAGAGCCTACCATTAATTAGGGGCTGAACAAATGTTGGTATTGCAATTCTTTTGTTCCTCCTTTGTTAATTTACTAGAATACTTCAAAAAGAAAAACTCCACCTAAAGACTATTTTTATTTTCTAATTTATTTAAGAGAAAAAAAAGACACAGAAAAGAAAAACAAAAAGCAAAAGAGACAAACAAACAGCAACAACAAACCCAATACAATATCAGTATAGGTTTACAAAACAAGGTGATAGGCATTTGACAGTGGTTGTAATATTGCGTATTGTTACCTTCAAAAGGGTTTCTTAGAATAACAGATAGACTCATGTAAAATTGATCTAATCATATGAATATTAACTGTTCTTTTTTTAGTAGCTAACACAATAAGTAGTATAGTCATTTTAGCTATCATATACACATATACACACACACACACTCACACAAATTTGTCTTTTTCTTTTCTTTCTTCCTTTTCCCTATCCCAATTACTTTTCTTTTTTGAGCAGTTTCTTATCTTTACACAGTATTTATTGTAGATTTTGGATCATGTATACTTTTTCAGTTTCTTACACTAGGGAGACAATATGGTATTTACACATGTGAGTTTGATTTATTTCACTTATGAGTATGGTCTCAAGTCACAATCATTTACTTACAAAAGTCTTGATGCAATCTTTCTTTAGAGATGAGTAGTACTCCATTGTATAAAAGTACCACATCTTTTTTATCCATTCCTTGATTGATGGGCACTTAGGCTGTTTCCAAGATCTGGCTATTACAAATTGTGCTGCTATAAACATGGGTGCACATATGTCCCTGTGGTGTGATGTTTTCAGTTCTTCTTGGAATATGCCCAGAAGTGGAATAGCTGGGTCAAATGGAATCTCTAATCCTAGCTTTTTGAAGAATCCTCACACTTATTTCCACAGTGATTACACTAGCCTACATTCCCAAAAAAAATGGAAAGAGTTCCTTTTCCCCCACAGCCCCTCCAGCATTTGTATATCTACTATTTTTAATGACTTTATCAAAATTCACATGTTACATATTTCATCCATCTAAAGTGCACAGTTTGGTGACTTTTAGGGTATTTACAGAGTTGTATACCTGTCACCGTGACCAGTTTTAGAGCGTGTTGTTGCAAAAAGCCACTTCCTTTGCCTCTTCCCCTCTCCCTGAAACCCTGCAGCCTTAAGCAGACACTCACTTAATTTCTGTCTCCATGGATTTGCCTCCTCTGAGCAATTCTTATAATGGGATAAATCATATGGTATGTGGTGTTTTGTGACTGGCGTCTTTTACCTAAGCATAATATTTTCTAGGCCCATCCATGTGCGAGCATGTATCAGTTCTTCCACTTTACAGCCAAATGATATTCCTTCAAACAAGTATACAAGTACATTTTGTTTCTCCATCAGTTGACAAACATTTTGGTAGTGTCTCTTTTTGATATTATGAGTAATGCTGCTGTGAACATTCATGTACAAGTTTTTTCATGAACATAAGTTTTTATTTCTTATGCATGTATACCTATGTTGGAACTGTTGAGAAGCACAATAAATCTGGGTTTAAGCATTTGAAGAACTGCTAGACCAGAGATGGTGAACCTTGTAGAGACGAGTGCCCAAATTGCAACCTAAAACCCACCTATTTATCACAAAGCGCCAGCACTGCGATCAAACCTGAATCCTGAGGGTTTAGTTTAGAAAAAACAACATTAACACCTTTTGTCTTGAAAGAAAAACAATAATAAGCATGCCGTGAGTTTGCCTCCACTGTGCTAGGCTATTTTCCAACATGATTATACAACTTTTTATTCCCATCAACAACAGATAAGGTTTCCAATTTCTCCAACATTTGGTATGGTGTCTTTTTTTATTGTAACCATCCTAGTGGATATGAAATGGTATCTGTGGTTTTGATTTGCATTCCTTTAATGACTAACGATGTTGCCTGTCTTTTCATGTGGTTATTGACTGCATATCTTTTGGAGAACTCTATCCTTTGCTGTTTTTCTAATTAGGTCTTTGTCTTTTTATTGTGAAATTATAATAGCTCTTCATTCTAGGTAAAAGTTCCTATCAGATGAAGTTTCAATCCTCTATATCCATGGATTCAACTGTGGATCAAAATGTTTTTTAAAACATGCATCTGTAGTGAATATGTATACACTTTTTCTCTCCATCATAATTTCCTAAAGAATACAATGTAACTACTATTTATATAGGATTTCTATTGTAGTAGGTTTTGTAAGTCATCTGGAGATGATTTAGAGTATATGAGAGGATTATGTAAGTTCCATGCAGATACTAGACAGTTTATATGGTGACAGTAGGGAGTACACATGGAGGGCTGACTGGATAATTTGAAGACACTGTCTTCTGTTCTGGGATGCACTTTCTTAATGTCTTTTGAAATGTAAAATTTTATACTTTGGTGTCTAATTCAACTTTTCTCTCTTTGCTTTATCATAACTCATAAACTATTGCCTGCTCCAAGGTCATGAAACATTGTGCCTGTGTTTTATTTTTAGAGTTTTATAGATTGAATTTTTTTGCAAAATAGTAGATATAGATAGATACATCTATTCACACACACACACACACACACACACACACACACACAGGCTTAGAATCTAAAATTCTTCTTAGCCAGGATCTTCCAAACAATTGGATAACTCACATCAACATGATGTAGGTTAAAATCTACACAGGAAATAACACAATGGGTTTTTTTAGGATTTTAAGAACTTGAAGTTTATCCAGATTTGAATTTGGTTCTTTGGGAAGTGAGAAGCTTGCACTGAGCTATTGTGCTACATTTTTGCTGTATTAAGTTTTTTGAACAATTATACCTAAACTGTCCTTGGTCTCACTCAACAAAATGTATAGGATAAAAACAGGAGAAAGCTTGCCAGCCAGTTAGGCATTCAATAATGCATGATTTTTATTCTCCTGCTCTGAAAGGTTGTATTGAGGGAAACAAACATACAAACAAACAAAAACAAAACAAGGTAAACTCACAACTTAAAAACTGTATGCCTTGTATGCTTTAAAAAGAAAAAAAAAATGAAACCAAGTATCCGCTAATTTGCTTAGACATAGCAGGCTTAGTGGTTCTGTATCTCAAAAAATTAATGATTTTTTAATGTGTGAGAGGAAAAACTTCCAGTATCCTTTTCTGTCATTTAAATAGAGGACAGTAGACATTTTTTGTTGCCCAAAAACTATGGTAGCAGTTTAAATGTGACCAAAGTAAATGTAGAATGGAGATGTTTTAAACAAGCTAGGATGCAGCAAAATAACACACTAAAATCACGATCACATTTTGCAAGAAAATACACAAAAACCAGTACAAATTTTGAGATTTTTCATTTGAAAGTAATTGTAATGGTATCGAATTCCCAAATATGCTAATTTAAGTACCCAATCCTATTTTATATAAAAAACACATTACAAATATGCAAATACTTCTTTACACGTGTCAGTAGCTCATTCATATCATGGTTTAAAATGGGGAAAACAGATTCATACCCTTTAATCTGCAAGTCAGTAAGTGTTTCTTTACAGTTAAATAGCAAAATTCCTACAAAACAGTAATTAACAGTGATCTGCTTGTTTTCTCATAAGGAAACACCTTCAGAACTGCATTTTGTTAAAGTTTTTGTACTAAAATGTTAAAAAGCTGAACTATGCAAATAATGGAAAGTTAAAAATCTCTTAATTTATTTATTTCTGGTATTACTACCACAATTTACAGGGCAGTATCTAGGACAATGAATAGAAAAAGACAAAGCTACAAAAGATAAAAGCTCAGAATTGTACATCTAATTGACACTACCTTGCATTAATCAGGAGCTGCACTTTTTTGCAAACTGTGACTGTGACAGTGCTGAACCAGAAGGATTTCTTATTTAAGCTGTAATAACTTTTCTGACTATGGATCATCATTCCTTCTGTGGCAGATTTTTACGGTTCCTCTGATGCATCTGGGATGACTGTCTCAGAGTAACCTGCAGCTTTCCTAACAACTCCTTGCTGTCTGTCTCTGCTGCTAAGAACTACAGTCCTTTTCTGTTGGTTTTTAAAACCTTCTGCCACCATACCGATCACTTCTACCATCAGATCCATAACCGCCACCACTGGAATGCCAGAACTTCTTCCACCAAAACTGTGTGGGTCTGTAATCTGTTTGCTATTGTCCACTGTAATTTCCAAAATCATTATAGTTCCCAATACCACCATAGTTACCACAACCCAAAACTTCCTTCTTTATTGTCACCATTATATATCTTCTTCTTCTACTATCATATCCACCACTTTGGTTTCCATATCCTGACCCACCACAACCATAGCCTCCTCTACGACTGTAACCAAGGCCTCCACCATAGCTTCCACCATCACCTTCAGATACATTATATCCACCATCACCTCTTCCATAACTACCTCTGCTTCCATCTCCTGTACCACCCGTAATGGCCTCTTCTACCAAAGTCTCCACTATGGCTGAAATTTCCTCCATCATCTCCAGGGTTTCTTCCACAATCCATAAAGTTGCCAGATCACCTCCATGACCTGTTCGTGATCCAGAGACAGCATCTCTTGTTTAGGAAAGGCCTTTTCATATCACAATTATGTGGATTAATAGTGTGATATTTCTGAATAATGGTTTTATCAACTTATTATGGTCATCAAACGTTACAAAAGCAAATCCTGTTTTTTCCCCTCTGCCCATCTTCCATAACATTTGTGGTTTCCATTGGGTTATACTTTTCAAAGTAGTCTCTCAAATTATAGTCTTCTGTATTTTCTTTAATACTGCCAACAATAATTTTCTTCAGTTAGATGGGCACCAGGCTTTACTGAATCCTTTCTAGAAACGGTTCCCTTTGGTTCGACTCCACGCCCTTCACCTTTGTGTGACCGAGCACACTTTGCCACGTCCACCTCTTCAACACAAGACTAAGTCACAAAACCAGAGTCCCTGGGGCATTTGATTTGAGGATCTCTCATTACCACATGATCTGTGAGTGTGCCCGATTTCCCAGAATGTTCTTTTACTTTGTAGTTTCAAAGCTCAGCCCACCAATGTACATCTTCCTCAGCTGCTCTAGCTTCAGCCTGGCGGGGGTGATGAGGGCTGGAGTCAGACTAAAGCAGTTTTAACTCTGTTTTGAGACTCGACTTCTTATAAATTAGAGTTGTACATTTAGGTTTCTGATGGATTTTGAGTTAATTTCTGTATATCCTGCTATATAATACACTCTTTGGTTACCCACTGCTATGTAAAGGTAGGATCAGTGCTGGATTCTGTCCCTTTATTTACCAGTTTCTCTGAGGAGTTGGTTCTTCAGTCCTTGTATGATGTTTGTTTTTGTTGCAGGGATGTCATTTTTACCAGAGATGCATGCCTGTGTTCTGTTTGAGTGCTGTTAGCTTTTTTGCTTGTTACAGACTGCAGTGGTTTTTCCTTTAGGGTCTTCCAAGGACAAGTGGGAGAACAGCAAAAACTAGGCCTATTTACAAGGCAGGAAAAGAAGCTTAAAGAGAAATGATTTGTTCTGGGACATACTTACTTAGTAAGTGGCAGGGGCAGGATTTGAGCCCTTGGGTCTGATTCCTTCTCTTGTACTCCTGCCCCATCTGTGTACCACACAGTCAAAACCCTTGGATGGACTGGAATTTAGATTGTAGGCCTATGACCTGCAGCAGGTCTTTTGTTCATTCTGGGCCATAGTTACTTGTTCTGTGAAATCAGAAGGCTAGAAGAGCCAACTCCAAAGAATGGAACAAATTTCCTAAGATTGCCTATATTGAGAGACTGCCCAGGTTTTGCTGTACAGAATAGAGCCCTGTCACACCTCCATTCATTCAAGAGTGTCTGATTTTGGCGAAGCTAATAATGTAGGCAGGCATTCATCCAGAAAAGCATTCTGTTTGTAAGGAGAGGCTACCAAGGGTTAAAAATGGTTATCTGGATTTTTAACTTTATACTGTTATATGATGCTTGAATCTAATTATGAGTTTGTTACACTTAAATGATTTGAATTTCTAAAAAAATGTTTGTCTGTGTTCAATTTAGAGAATTTTTTAACGTCTTTTTGTTACTTGTCCAGCTATTACACTTTGTCTTTTCCTCTACCCATTTGTCTTCCAGAAACATGCCAAAGGCCAGGATTTGTTTGATCAGATCGTATACCACCTAGACCTTGTGGAAACA
Source organism: Hydrochoerus hydrochaeris (assembly GCA_004027455.1). Lineage (NCBI taxonomy): Eukaryota > Metazoa > Chordata > Mammalia > Rodentia > Hydrochaeridae > Hydrochoerus > Hydrochoerus hydrochaeris. Next base: position 11,065 of record PVLA01004919.1, read on the forward strand.
GACTACTTTGGCCTCCAGTTTCTCGACTCTGCCCAGGTCACAGTATGTATTGCTTTGATTCATTTCAGGACAGATTGGCTTTTCATGCTAATTGCAGATCCACAGTTGCTAGAAATTGGTAGAGAAAAATATGCATAAAACTGTGATATTGTTCCAGTAATGAGCATTGGCAGGTGGTGGTGGTGCTTAGGTGAAATGTATCTGTGATACTTGTAGGATGCCCCCTCCCCAAGGTAGCCAGAAAACAGAATTTATGCATGAGGTACACTAAAGACGTACTTCTGAACATATAATGCATTATGGTAGGTAGGAAGAAGAAGAAATACAGAAATTCTTTCAATGATGCTGCACCACCAGCTTCTCGCAGATTCTGGCTGGTAGAGGCACGGGTTCTGTGAATACACTGAGTCCCAGCCAGGCTGCAGGGAGCAGAGAGCAGGCAAAACAGGCCACCTCTAGGAGATGGTGGTAAGTCATCACAGGCTACACCTGTTTTCCTGGAAGCAGAACTGTTTACAGTGAAGATGCTAAAATGCATGACCTCCATGAGTTCAGAACCAGTTTTGTAGTAGAAATGAGTGATTTCATTGTTATCCTTTCCAATAAGATCTAGCATTGGGTTTCAAAGATAATTTATTCAACAATCTAAAAATGTTTGTTGAGTGTCTGTTATACGCTGGACCCTAAGCAAGATGAATTAAGTTCTAAGCAAGATGAATTAAGTGGTGAACATACCTAATGTATGGCAGGTGATAAAAAGGGTAAACGAAATTAAACAGAGGGAGAAGATGGACAGAGGAGGAGGGAGTACCCCTTTAGACAGTATGTTGAAGGGTGGGTCCCTGAGGCAGTGTTCCAGCTTGAGACCTAGAGCACCCACACCTGAAATATACTTACCATTTACTTCCTGGGGGCCCACATATGACAAGTGTGAGATGAAGCTGCTAGGAATTGGTACCTGGGAATTGAGTCTTTTGGAGAATCTCAGATGTTGGGACCTTAGTCAATAGAGTAAAATCTGGACATAAATGGCCCTTAGCAGTGCCTTGGGGGTGGGAAGGGGCCTCCCATTGTGTGTGTGCGCGCGAGCGCACTCCCTTTGCAGACACAACAAAACATCCTGTTTGCCTCCAGAAGATTCCTTTACCCCTACAACTGTTGTCCTTGACTCTGTGGTCTGTTTTTCAGTTGGAGATTCTCTGCAGCCCACTGGATCCTGGGGAGCTGCATCCCAGCTTTTCCCTTTCTGGTTCCCTATCCAATTGTGCTTCCTTTAAGTTGATCCACCCAGAGTCCTGTCCTCTAACTTCATGGCTGTCCTTCACATCCCTCAAGGACTCTGTGTCTTGGTCCATTTCTTCTCTTAGGCAACCTTAGGGTTCAAGGTGCTGACCCTTCTGTGTATTGCTGACGCTATTTTGTCTCATGTAAGCAGCTGCTTCTCTTTTCTCCTTTCTGTTCCTTTTTCCCCTCAACCCCTCCTTTCCCCTCTCCTTTCTTCTTTTGTCTATGTATGGTACCAAGGATGAACCCAGGGCCTTCATACTGAGCAAAATAAAACCTTTTTTATTTTTATTTTTATTTTTATTTTGAGGTGAGGTCTTGCTAAGTTGCCCAGGCTAGGCTCAAATTTGTAATCCATCTGCTTCAGGTTCCCATAGTGCGTAAGCTTCATTTGAGCAAACCTCATGCAGATCCCCTCTGGGTCCTGGTACCATTCCCAGACCCAGATTTCTGACATTTATCATTCCACGATAAGACCCTCTGGTCTTGGCCTATAACGGTCCCATCCTATCTTATTTACTTCATCCAGCTCCCTCCCACCTGTACCTTCCTTCCTACCTGCATCAAAGCTCTGCTATCTCATCTACATCCCACGAAGGCTTTGGGTCTCACTGCCCCCCTCCTACAAGGGCGCACAGGCCATCTGTTCCCTCTGCTGGTTCTCGTAGGCTGCCAAGTGGTACTGGAGAGTCCCGGTTGTGCCTCCTGGCACCAGCACAGCACACAGGTTCAGCCAAATCCAAGCTCCTGAGCTGCACTCCAAGCCTGGTCAGTCCCTCACTGGCACCTGAGTGCCCCATGGTTCCCTTTGTGATTTGTGAGCAGACCTGGATCCTGTCCCCATAAAGACTGTCCAGTAGCTGGCTTCATATTCTGAGAAGACCAAGATCATTTTGTTGAAACACCTTGAGTTTCCTTGCCTTACAGCTCCAGTTTCTCTTTCTGTCCATCCTGTCTCTGTCCTCAGGGAATCTACCTGCTACTTCATTTTCTTTTTGCATCTGCATTCACAGTCCTGTGTTCAGTTGCTCCCTGAGTGCCACATTCAGAGGTTCCCTCTTTGTCCTTAGCATCTTCCAGCTGCTGAGTATCTGACATTCTTCAGCGCTTCTGTCTCCTGAAACTCTTCTCCATTCTGCCTTCTGTGTGTCACAAAACGTGGTGGTTTTGGCTTTGAAATATCTACCGCCCACCTGGTAGAGGTGTCTGCCGTGGACCCTGTGCCTGCTTGTACCTCTTAGTCCTCTAATGGCTCAGACAGCCACCTCCTCTCTCTTGGCCTGAGTTTTCTCATCTCTAAAAAGGGTGCCCTGACCTCACCAAGAGCTCATTTAGTTCTCATATCAGTGCTCTCAGTCTGTGGGGGAGGCCAGTGTACTCGGCCCACGTCTCCGCTGGTGAGAAGAGGGGTGCGCTACCCTTTCTGCCTTAAAGCCAAGTCTCTACTGCCTTGCTGGCACATCTTCATCCCCAGGCAATCCTTCTCCAGCTACTTGGCTTCCTGGAAAGCTCTAGATGTGACTCCATTATGACAGACTTGGGCATGAACTTTATTGACTTTGTTGGCAGGCTTTTCCACCTGCCAGTGTCCTGTTGCTATGCAGCAGGAGGGATGCTCACAACAGGCCAGACACCTGCAGGTGCTCAGAGTCTGCAGGTTTTGAGACTTGCCAGCATTTGCTTTTTGGATATGAAGGACTTTTCCTCCCTGCAAAGGCAAATGTAGGATCCTCATCACCTTCAAGTCAAAGGGTGTAAGAGTGCACAAGAGCCTTTTCGTCATCCCAGTCTTTGGTTTCTCAGCTGGAGCCTTTATAGATTGGGTCCTGAGGACCTGTGAATTCCTCTCTGTGCCTTTGCTTGAGCCCTAGAAGGCCTTCCCTCACCCTCCTTCAAGGCCATCTCAGTTGAGCACAACTTAGGAAGCCTGTCCTGAGTTCCTAGGAAGTTCCTGTGTAAACATCTGAGCTCATTTGCCTTCTGTGGCAGCTTGCTTGGGTGGCCTCAGGCTGCTTGTTTGTCTATGTAAACATACATTACCTAATGACTAGATCCTAAGACTCAGCTCTTCCTCTTCTTGATGATTCTTGGGGATAAGGTACATAACTTGGCACTTCTTCTTTAGCTCCAGAAGGCCCTTAAGAGAGGCATTTGCAAAATCTCTCCACCTCTTAGATGGTGAAAGCAAAGCCATTGGACCTTGGTAAAGCACGTAATGAGGAGCATGGCTTGGGCTTTGCAGTTGCAAGCAGTTGTGTTCATTCCAGTACACTGAGCTTTTCAGCCTCAGTGCTCTTGTCTATAATGTGTTGGTAGCAATATCCATGTAAGAGGGAAATTGAAGAACCCAGTGAGTTCATGGAGAAGAAAAGGGTTTATAATCTGCGACATGGGTATGGGTCTTGTTTTGGTTGATTTTTGTGTTGCTATTAAAAATATCTGAAGCTGAGTGCTTTATAAAGTAAAGAAGCTTATTTAGGTCACACTTTCTAGAAGCTGAAAGTTCAAGATTGAGTGCCCTCATGTTTGGCCTGGCAAGGGCCTTCTGACTGTGTCATAATGTGGCAGAGAAACAGAAGGGGAAATAGCTGCATGCAGAGGGGTCGTGTGTATGAGGTGGCCTCACTTTCTAACAACCTGCTCTCTTGAGAACTAATCCAGTCCTGTGATACCTAACTCACTCCTGTGCGACAGGCATTAAGAGAGCAAACCTCCATATTTCAGTCTCCTTCCACTGGGCTTCACCTCTCAAAGCTCCCACTACTTGAGCACCACCACACTGAGGAGCAGGCTCCCAGCACATGAACTTTTAGGGGATGAATCACATCTGGATCACAACAGGGCAAGTCCTCTCCCTATCTGAGCAAGCTAATGGGGGACCAGAGTCATAGGTGAGCACACTGAGAAGTTAGCTGCAACCCATTAGGCCCTTGTTGCCTGCAGGAGGATTCTTAGCAAATTTAATCAAGGGCCCTTTGAGGGGGTCTACTGGGATGGCTGCTGAGGGTGTCATTGATTTTTATAGGGTCTGGGAGGTAATTGGATGTCACGGGAGGTGTTTCTGGGGAGAGTGGGGTAAAGGATGGGCTTTGCCATTGGCTTATTGCCTCGTAGTTGAGGCTCCTAAAAGTATTTATACTTACATTTGGCCCCTGATGTGAGGATCAGAGGGTTGGGGCTGGCCAGCAGGGTTCTTTGTATACTCAGCTTACATCTCCAGCTCACCGAAAAGAGCCAGGCCTGTTTCCATGGTGTCCTGCCCAGCCCTAAAGCAACTGTCAATGCCTGTTGGTGTCACCTATTTTTAGCAGTTGGAACTGGGACCTCCCATTTCCGTGTTAAGGAGGGATACCATCCAGGGCCCACTCTGCAGATCACATGTTGGTACAACTTAAAATAAGAACAGTGTGTGGTTTTACATATCAAAGCTTTTTGTCTGGCCTATACCCTCCTGGCTTTCATACTGTCTGGTCATGAAAGCTGCTGTTTTCTGAGTTTCCTCCAACCCCTAGCCAGGCAGTGGACTAAAAGCTTTGCATAACTTACTTAACATTCATTCCCAGATCTGTAAAGCTGGCCATAAAGCACACCCTTTTTACAGATGACAAATCCAAAGTTCAGAGGCATTAGGAACCTTGTAAAGGTTAAAATAAGGACAAAACCAGGATTTAGAATTTGGTATCCTTCCAAAGCCCAGCAGTTTCTGCTGGACCATGCTGGTTCCATTCCATACCTGACATGCACACATGTACATGCATGCACAGAAAAAAAAAAATAAAATTTTTAACTTTGACTTGGTTAACTTACCTAATGCCAATGAAGCCCTCTGGTTGCAGATATGAGCTGATAACTGTCCCTGTCTGTCATGTTCTTTTCAGAGAGACAGACAAGTAGTCCCTTGGAATGTGATGTGGCCAGTCGTTTAGCAGAGGGTATCCAGGCTCCTTTGTGAGTATCTGAGTGCCCTGTATAACATGAACAGGCTGTCAGAGAGAAGGCGACTGTTGTTGTGGTCAGTAGAAGAGAAGAGTTTGCCAGGCAGAGATGTGAGGTAGGGATAATAACAACAGTCCTGTCAAGGAGGAGATTTTCTCCTCCTCTAGGGAGCAGGTATTATGGATGGTAGATGCCAGCACATGTCCCTTTCCTAAGCCCTTCACCTACACAAATAGGGTTTTTTTATTTTGTTGTGTTTGTTTTTGGTGGCAGTACATTTTGTAGCAAAGAAATACAGAAAAGGTGATTTAAGCTTTTGTCTTAAGGCTTGTTATACGTTTTCCCACTGGTCTTTGCAGCATAAAATGGCCACACTTAGGGCTGTGTAGTGAAGCTAACACATGGGCATAATGGTTGCTGGGGGACTCTGAGGATGTGGAAGGGACTCTGTGGCTTCCCTAACTTCATTCTGCCAATTGCTTGGAAGGTCATCCTGCTGACCACTTTGCACACACTGCTGGACACTTGTGCCACTCAGATGTGATCATGAAAAGAAAGGAGTAAGACTGAGGAGTACAGCTTGGGTAGAGTACTTGCCTAGCAGAAAATCAGACGAACCTCTTGCTTCCGTTGACTTGAATAGTTCAGTACAGTTTTTGTGAATACTTTGAACCTTCAGAGAGTGCTGTGGCAGCTCACTTAGTTCAGAAGGGAGGAAGCCCAGACTCAGAAACAGCGTCCTTGCTCATGACAACAAATCGGTGAGTGACAGAGCTGGGACTTGAACTCTGTGATCTTCTGCCTCCTCCATGGTCCTCTGGTGAATTATCATATTGGCTGAGGAAGAGCTGCAGCCTCTCTAAAATCTAGTACTGAGAAGCTGATGAAGGTTTTCCTGCCCAGGTACAAGTGTCAGTGCTGGATGAAATTGAATGAATATATCTCTGTTTAAACAAATTCCCAAAGAAGCCTCCAGGAGCTGGTATCAGTCCGTTTATGGGCTTCATCCTGGTGAAGAGGAGAGATCCCGCTATAAGTAAAGTAGGTGCCTCAAGCTTGTTCGCAGTGTGGAGACATGAGTCATGGATTTGGACACCAGTGTGAGCGCGAATCCTGCCTTCCCTTACTAGGGCCACCTTCCCCACATCACATAGGCCCGTTGTCACCTGCTTTGAGGCCTGAGCCAGTGATGGATGTGACGCAATAGCTCTCAAAGTGCTTCTTTCCTTCTCTGTCCATCCTTTGGATGTGATTACCTCTTCAGATTCCTTCTAGCTCTAATTTAAACACAAGCTAGATATTCTTTGTAACCCAAGAATATCTGTAGGTACTAGGAATCCCATTATGATTTCCATCACTCAAGCTTAATGGCAAGGGCTTTGGGGGATGTTCAGCAGAGATTTTGGATGTTCTTTAACTCCCAAGCTTCTCTTGGGTATTGCTCTCATTCTTCCATGTAGATTTTAGCCTGTGTAACCTACAGTCAGCCTGAAAGTGTTATGTGTCCAGAATTGATGCACTACTAGAACAGATGGGCTTTGCCAGCATCATCTCACACTTCCTGATTTATGGGAAGGGCTTTGCCAAAGATGGACTTTGATGACAAATTCAGATCAGAAACCACCTTGCTAATTCTCATTAGTGTTTGAGTTAAATGTCTTGCCACTTGAACTCAGAAATGCATCTGTCTGTCTGCAGTGACTGGTTCCATGGTCTTTTGGGAGATCTAGAGCTATTCACTTTGGCTTTAAAGATAGGCAGCCTGGATATATTTAGTCAGGACACAGGTGAACATCCCAGACAGATCCTGCTGCTGCTATATACAATCCTCTGGCCATGCATAGGATACAGTTTGCTAAATGCCATGTTGAGCTCTCTTTGCTCCAGTATTCAAGTCACAAGGAGTCTTGTGGGATAAAATATGAGTGATTAAAACGTGGTAAGCTCCTGCAGCTATGAAGAAAGTCAGATCACTTTGAGCTGGTTAGATACAAGATGATTTTTATCTTTTCTCATTTTTGGATTGTGACTGGGTTTCTTAACGCCTCTGATGCTGCTGCCAAAACCTGATTTGAAACCCCCTCAAGGGGTCAAGGAGCTTTCAAAATAAGGAAACTATTTCTGATTCCTTTGTCAGTTTAGTGCGCCCCAGGCTTTTCATAGACCTCGGTTCTAGCAGGTCTTGCTTTGGACAGGAAGGATGGGGCATGGCCCTGCAGTGGAGTAAGGGAGCTCCATTAGTGACATAGCCCAGGGCACAGCAGCCTACTACCCATGGCATCCAGCTGCAGCCTGCCTGTGTGTTAAACAGACACTTGGTCCTTTTATCATGAGGACTGATTAGCTCACACAAGTTGAGAGCACTTGAAATTTTAGAGAACTCAAATAGTCATTGTCAGAAAGGTGGTGGGTGATTCAAGATTACCAGTGCATCTTCCTGAATAGGAGAGGATGCAAAAAACTTCAGAACTAAAGCTTTAAAGGACGTTCTGGGAGCATTTATAAAACTAGGATGCTCTGAACCTCTGGTCAATAAATCTTGGGTAAGACATGGATAGTTACTTCTTTAAAGTGTTTTTTACATTATTGTAATACACAGCCACAGCTGAAAATCTTGGAGAAGGAAACTACACAATGAGGCTTGGATAGAGATTAGAGTTCAACAGTAAAGGTAGAGGAAGAGTGGGCTGAAAACTGAGATCTGTTCTGAGTTATAGTAGGAGAACTGGAGAAAAGGAGGAAAGAGGACAAGCTTCTTCAAGCTGTGATGTTCTTGGGCTGCATAGTCTACTAGTTTCAATGGGGAACTTTCTTCGAGGGAAAGGGTGGATTCCTTTAAGAGTAGATGTAGCACTTCGGCAAAGTAGTTGGCATGAGAGTAAATATGCTTATACACAATCTGCATCTGTCCTACCAGAGCTCAGGTTGGGATTTTCAACTGAGAGTAGTAGTGATACCTAATTACCGTAACACAAACTCATAATTGAAAATGGCTGGTAGGCAAATGACAACAAATGCTGAAATGACAACCTAGCCTACCTCCCTGCAAATAATAGCCTCATGAAAATTTTTTTAAAAATGCAGAAAAATAAAAAGAAAGAGGTAAACAGTATTCCCAGTTCCACTACCCAGAAATAACCTCTGCAAACCTTTCTGGACATCTCTTAATAGAAAATAATAATTTGATATAAATGGAATCCTACCTGATTATCTGCCATTGTGTTGTAGACCTCTTGCCACATCAATAAAGATAGGCCTACATCACTTTTAAATAGTATGTCATTATATTTTTTAATCTGTCTTTGTTGATAGGCATTTAGGTCATTTCCAGTTTGGAGCTATTAATAATGAGGAAAAGTATCCTGTGCATGTGCCTTTGAGATGAGCTTCTGTGGTGATCTGCTTCTTTTATTACACACTGGCCCGCCTGGGAGTGGAGCTAGCAAAAGCCCACGTTCTGCCCTCACACTGCCCATCGGCTTATTGTAATATAATTCATCTGTTACATGCTTTTGTGTTTCCTCTTCCCCCTCCTCCCACACAGTCATAACGGGTGCTTTGGAGTACACGGTACTAATTTAGCCCCACTCTTTCTCATTATTAGGATGTGTAGAGTGTAGATTGCTTCTCAAAGTCCCCGGCAATCAGCAGAGTGGCCTCTGGCTCTGAATAGTGAAAAACCACTCTGGCTGTGTCATTCCAAGTTTTTGTAGCCTTGAAGTTCCAGCATGGGTTAAGTTTACTCAGTGTAATAGTGCACCCTAACTCACCTCTTTTTAAAAAATGATCCATATTTTCATTTGTTCATTTCTCAACCTACTAAGTGTCTGCTGAGTACTGTACCTAGGGCCTGTCACAGGAAACACAGGAATGATTCAGTGAGGGTCCCTGATCCTGAGGGGCTTATTTTCAAAGGGGCTCACAGTGCAGACAGGCTCTGACTTACAGTGATTCAGCTTCATGATGATGCAGAGTGATACACATTTAATAGAAACTGTACTTCAGAATTTGAATTTTGATCTTTCCCTGGGCTAGCACTACTCTTTCCAGATCCTGGGCAGTGACAATGGCAGCAAACTCTCAGGCAACCAAGGGTAAACAGTTAGTACTCAGTGTTACTTAGCTGTGATGTGCAGCTGTAAACATTTAATTTTAATTTAATTTTTTTCAGCTTACAGTTTTTTTTTTTACTTTGCAATGGGTTTATCTGACCATAACCTGCTCCTGTAGCTAGCTATAAATGGAAGTTAGGCTCTTGAGACAATCTTAGGTGAGGGAAATGGTTCTTGATCTCTTACTTCAGATGGAAGTAATTCTGGTAAAAATTTGAGGAAGTTATGATTCTGTACCTTCTTTGACAGCAAAATTATCTTAGGCAAATTCCTGCCTATCTTTCTATCTGCAGTGTGGTCATTTCCTTGGCAAAAGAATAAAGGGGCCATGAACTTTGGCTCTATCATTTCAGGGCCTAGGCTGATAGAAATTCAGGACTGAGGTATGAGGAGAGGTTCTAGCATTATAGCTTGTACTTTCTGCTAGCTTAACAGAGAAGATTAATTAAAACATGAGCAAGTCTGAAGGAAAAGGCATTGGAGGGGTTCCACTGATCCCAGGGATTTTACAGATCAGTTCATTAAGGGGTTTTCAGTCCTTTTAGGTACTGCTTTTAAAAACTTAGGAAAAATATGGCACCCTCTTCCCATAAAAATGCACAGAATTGTGAACATCATACAAGCACTTTGCAGGTCCCCAGCAAAGAACTCATAACCTGACCTAGCCCCTGGTTTTTGAAGGTAGAATTACTCATGTCTATAGAGAAGGGTAAGTAACTATGAGGACTTAACATCTTGCTATTGAATGATTCCTGAAGAAATATTTTCTTTCTTTCAGCACTGGCTGGATCATTCTAAACCCATCAAAAAGCAGATGAAAAGTAAGTGAACAGAATTTTGTCTAGTTTTTATTTATTTGTCAGTAAACTTCTTTGCCCAAGTTTTGAGGTTTTATGTTTTCACTAGAACTCAAAAGCATTTTTAGAGAACTCTAGTTTTAACTGGATAATCTTTACTAAAGCTGGCTAAAGTTAAACTTTAAAATTTAAATAACAGTTTTTAGTAGGTATCAAAACACCACCTGTACTCTCACTTGAAATTAGACACATCTGCCATTGAGAAATAACTAATATCCTACTTGGAAATGTGCCTGCACCTCCTGTATTCTCTTCCTAGTGAGTTACAGAGGAGGCTCAGTGGGAGCATGAGAGGTTGGTCTCCTAGGTGGTGTGGTCCAACTTACTCCTTTATGGTGTTACTCCTTTAACAGCATTTTTCTAATGTTGTTTATGTTTGGGTCATTTAAAAAATTCATATTTTCTTCAGAATACTTCAAGGTATGCTTGTTTTATTTTTAAATGACAGAACACTTTGCTACTTGTGTGACATTTTCCTTTAGCCCACTTTGTACTTTGTGAAACATAGATATCAACCTGGACTGTCTTGGCATCAGAGGTCAAAGTAAGGTGCCAGCTGTTAGTAATTCATCCAGATCCTTTTCTACCCAAACGTGGTTACCGGTTAAATCTTCATAGTCAGCGTAAAAGTTCATTTCAGTACTAGCTTTGCATGCTCAGTTGTGCCCTCCAAACGGAGGGGCAAATGCACTACAGATTTAATGTGTTTTTCCTTTCATCCATTCTGTGATCTTCAAAACTGGGGAAAAACTTCTTCAACCTCTGTCTACAAATGTTTAGTTGGACCTACTTATGCTTTGCACTTTCGAGTTAAATACTATTCTTCAGAACCGAACAACCTTCGAGAAGAGTTTACAAGGTAGGACATAATGCAGAGGATCCTGCCCAGTAACACTTTCCTCACCTAGATTTATGGGTCTTGTAAGTTGTACGCTTGCCTCCTTTTCTGTTTGCTCTCTCTATTTCTTAGCAAGAGTTAGCATTTTTCCGGGGTTTCTAAATTCTGTTGAAAGTCCAAAACTTTGCTTAATTTGATATTGTTCTTAGTTAATAAGCATTATATTTATTTTCTTGTCCCATTTCTATTTTCTTAGACCTTGGCATTTTGGTTGTTTTATGGTATTATATTTGGTCTCAGCTACGAAAAAAGGGAAGACTGATATTGAGAGAATGTTTTCCAGTCCACATTACTGTCTTATTTTTTTTTAAGGAGCTGCAAAAGAGCCCCTTGATTGTTACAGTAGAAAACACCATCTCTTTAAAATGTGCTAGTTACAACAACATTGTCTAAATCCTTCCATGTTGTGTTTGTTGTGCCCACCTGTGTTTCTTTTTCCTGGACTTCAGAAAGTGTCAAAGGAAAATAGCATTTTACATATGCAGCTTTCTTCCAGTTACCCTTCCATCTGTGAATTCTTTACCCAGCCTTTTCCTGCCACTGATATCCCCAAAGCCTCCTTACTACTTTTTGTGCCTGATGGATTATGATGGTAACATGTACATAGCTAGGCAGTCTGCAGTGGTAGCCACTAATGCTTTAAAGACTAACCATGCCAGGGATTTAGCTCAGCGGCATAGGCGCCTGCCTTGCAAGTGCATGGTCGTAGGTTCAATCCCTGGTACCAAAAAATAAAAATAAAAAATAAATAAATCCTTAAAAAAAAAAAAAGGCTAACCATGTATCACCATTGCCTTATTGAAAGAGCCTACAGGACTTTGTTGTTTGTTTTTTGTTTTAGAGACAGGTTCTCACTGTGTGGTTCAGGTTGGCCTTGAACTCTATGTAACCCAGGCTGGCCTCAAACTCATGATGATCCTTCTACCACAGCCTCCCAAGTGCTGGGATTACAAACATTCACCACTATATCTGGCCCTACAGGGCTTTTGTAGTTAAGTTTTCCCACAAGCATCAGAAGTTCTGGGCGTGTTGGTATTGTGTTCCCCTTGATATACAAGTGAGTATCTGGAATTTCAGAAGTAAAGTTAAATTATAGTTAAACACTTGTTGGGAAGCCAGACATTCTGAAATGTGTTAGAACCTTCACCACCACCACCCTTGATTTCCAGGTCACCCACATTCTGCTTTGTCCATCTCACAGAAAACAGCTGCCTGCATTTTTTTCCCAAGGTTCAAACAAATTAAATTGCCCCAGTGTTCCTCTTCAGATCTCTTTATGAAACATGCTACTTCTGTCACCCAAATCGGAGGTTTTTAAACCAAATTGTGTGAATCAGAAACACCTGGGAAGCTCTTGAACAATTCAGAAGGGAGCCCACTCTGGCATGTAGGGTTCTGACTCTGTAGGTATGGAGTAGAACTTGGGCAGCTTTGGTTTTTACAAAGCATTGCAAGTGGTACTGATGCCCTCATCCTCCTGTTTTAAAATAAAAAACAAAATACTGAAGCTAAGATATTTATTTCTAGCTAAGTTCCATTTCTGTTATTTGCTGTCTTCTCCATTTTCTTTCTTTCTTTTTTTTCTCCTCCATTTTCTGTTGGCCATCTAACAAGTTGCAGTCCTGCTCTGGGACTTTTCTGTGTGCACATGTGTGTGTGGTCTGCATACCTGTTTTGCTAAGAGTCTGCAGTTAGGCTGCATCAGAAGGAGAAGCCTCAAGCTGTTGCTAGCAGGATCCAGTCAGCTACAAACTTGTTGATGTGATTCTGGAATCTGCTGGCTGGAGTCGCTGAGAGCTGAACTCAGCAACTCCACCCTGCTGGTTTTATTAGATTCATTGCATGCCTGCACGCCGAGTTCTGTGTGCCTGTTGGGCTTGCTTCTTGAGCACCATAAGGGTTGTGGAAGGTGTCATTGGATTTCTTAGTGTTCTATGTTCCAACCTGCAAGTATCTTGCAAACTCCCAACATACCCTCACCTGCCCATCAAGGTTGTAGGGTGCCCTCCTGCAGGCCCATGAGGAGATGCTTCACCCAAGTTCTCATTTACTTTGACCTCCCTTTGACAGTGCAAAACCCCAGGCTGTACTTGGGGTGGGATTTGTGTTGAGAAGTTGGGGGTTGGAGGTGTGTGTGTGTGGGGGGGATTTACCTTCTGTTGACTTTTGTATATGTTTGTCAGGTACCTGTTTGTTTTACAACTCAGGCATGACATTCTTTCTGGAAAGTAAGTATGTTTTTGTTCTAAGTCTTAACCCAGGATATATCATAGTGTATTTCAAAATAATTCACTGTTTTAACTCTTTTACCCTTGTTCCTTTTTCAAAATTCAAAAAAGTGCACCAGGCATTGTAAAGTGAGTCTAATACTTGTATCACTGTCATTATCATCCTGTTTTAAATGATTCTTATATGGCTTGAAGCATTTCCAAGAGCATTTAATATCTTAAGTGATGTGTATTTGGGAATGATTCGCTCCCTGATCACATCACTGCCCCATTCATAATGGCTTTTGTCGTATTTGCAAGCAAGATACGTTATTAGTATGTATACACGTACAAATATTTGGACAAACAGTCTCATTCATCACCATCCACATTGAAGTAATGTAAAGAGGTTATGTTTTGATTCAAATAGAAAAAAGTTTAGACATCTCATCTCATTTCCTTTTCCCCCCTTTCAGAGTGGTTTTTAAATACTGAGGCTTCTGGCTACTCACAAAGGTTATTGAGCATGAGAAGCATTAGCACTGAAATAGTTGATCGAGCATGCAGTATTAATTTATTTTAAAGATAAGATATTGCAGGAGTTATCACTTTAACTGTTAAGTCATTTTTCTACATAGGGATGGAATATTTTCTATTATATAAAAAGTTAAGGCTACCTTGAGTCTAAGAAGTAATATATCTGATGTTACTAACAAGAATACATTCTGATTTTGAATGTAATCCAAAGAAAATTTAAACGTGTAATTTCTGAATTTGCAAACTCAATAGAAAAGATGCTGTAAAATTTTCAGTAGAATATACTGAATAGAACAAGGAGATTGTACAGTGTATACATTTGCCTTATGCAGCCATGCAATACAGATCTTTGGTTGGCGTGTGTATTATGAGTGTGCGTATATTTTTATCTCTCCATACTGTGCTCCTCATATAAAAGGCCTTGTAACTGTAGAGATTGTTTTCAGTTTAGAAAAATATTAATGACAACACTTTGCATTTGTACAGTACTTTGCAGTTTACATGCACTTCTAGCTGGTTTATTGTACCTTAAAGCGAATGCTCTTCTAGTCCCAGCACTGCCTGCTGTGAGCTGGATGATCGTGGGAACAGCCCTAAACAGACTTCCTCATCTGTAAAGTGGGAGAGGGGTAACACTGGCCACATTCCCACGAGTTTACAACTAGATGCATTAACCAAATTGCATGATATATATGAAAAGGCTTATAAAAACTATGAAGTGCTATACCAATGTATGTCATTCTTATTTTTCTAACTAATTTTGAAATGTAAGTGTGAATGAGGTCACGGGTTTGCAGTAACACACTTCTACCCCTCTGCCTCAGTTGTACTTAGTAGAATGCTGGGTATACCCCGCCGTCCTGGCAACATTAGATATGATGTATTCTTATTTTTAACACTAATACCTTGTTTTAAGAACGACTGAGGGCAGCTTGAAAAACCACATGTACTAGGTCAAGATGAAATCAATTTAAAATAAATTTTAAAATAATAATGCAAAGGGATCCTTTTCATTCTGTTTTCCAGACTTTTCCATGCTTGCCAAATTCAGTAAAGTTGCCTTCAGGATTGATAGAAAGTATACTTAGATTGGATTGTTTTGCCATATGAGAATTGATTTTGAGAAATTTACAGTGTGCCAGTGTTTGCATTCTTTAATGTAGACAGCAAAAATATAAATTAAGAACAAAAATCATTGCTTAGGTATTACTGCCTTTTGAAGAATGATTTTATTGATGTTTTGTATGTTTATAGTATATAATTTCATATTTAAAATTAATTTCTTTTCTCTTTTTAAGATTAAAATGTCCTTATGAAACAGCTGTGGAATTAGCTGCTCTCTGTCTACAAGGTACATTTATCTTTTGTAGAAATTACTGCTTTAATGTTACTACTTTTCATTACAACAAACAAGTACGTACCATGCAGGCCCAGTGCTGTTCTTTGTCCTGGTGTGTAAATGAGTAGGACATGGTCTTTACCCCAAGTGATTTGCAGTCCAATGAGGAAGTTGGATGCAGAGCACAGTGCGTCCCTTCCATAGTGGCATGCAGGCTTGGGTGAGGCAGGGCTGTGGGGGCACGAAGGGAGGGAGCAGAGTCAGGGGACCAAGATAGAATGTGCTTGCCTAGAATGCATGCAGCCCTGGGCTCAATCCCCAGCATCACCAAGAGGGTGAGAGATAGCAGCCCTTGAGTGTATGTCAGGCCGAAGTTAAAGAAGCAGAATCGGTGGATGGCCTCAGACCCCAGGAACTGCATGTGGCCAGTAGTTAGAGGATCTCAGCTGATCAGATACACATGTTAGAAGGACCAAGTTGGTGGTATGGGGAGCAGGGTTGAAGCAGGACTCAGAGCTGGGGCTGGCAAACCGGAGAGAAAGGGTAGCCAGACAGTGATAATAAGAAACCGAGCTTGGCAGGTGGTTGTGAACACACGCCAGAAAACCTTGGTGTGGTACACGGAGGTGGACTCAGTGATGAGACTTAGGTGTTAAGGGAGGAGGCAGAGATGACTCAGGCTGCTTTTCCACGGGTGGGTGGTGGCAGCAGGGAGCAGTGAGCAGCTAGAAGAGGAGCTGAGCTCTAGTGGAGGAGATGGCCCTGGTTGGGCCTCTGGGATGGGAGGTGCTGAAGCAGCAGCAGCTCCTTGGGAGGCTGGATGAAGCTTATTCTGGGGTCAGTGTGGAAGCAGGGCTGTAGGTCGTCAGGTGGAGAGACCGATGACAAGGATTGTCAGTGTTGGCTGTTCATCCCAAGGATGTGCTAGTGCATTATAGTTTACAGTGGGTAAGAAACACTTGCTGAAGTCTCTAGTGCTAATTAGGAGAATGCTAATGAGTAGCTGCACGGGATTTCATTAGCACATTGGATAGACATATGCTGTGGATTCATTTACCAAGTGTGTTCATTGACTTCTCTTGGGTTATGAATTATGATATATCTATTCATAATTAGTATGTTTGAACACCATAATAAGATTGGCTTGCCACTTTTGTATTTTATCAGTTTTTAAAAGTTGATCTGAGAAGTTTCTTCAGATTATACACTTACTACAGAATATCAGGAAACTAGTACAGTAATCAGACAGGGGGAAGGAAGTATTTCTATGAGCTTTGAGTGGATTTTTAAGAAATGTAATTCTAATCAGAGTTGTATACAAATCTTTTGTATTTTTTTCAACCTTGGCATTTTTGGTAAATGTATTTTGTCATTAAAAAAAAAGTGAGTTTTTGCCATTGTTTATTTTTTAGTTTTTTGAGGCAAGGTATGGCTATATAGTCCAGGCTGGCCTTGAACTCACGGTGTAGCCCAGCCTGGCCTTGAACTTGCTGTGATCCTCTTACACCTCAGCCTCCCAGGTGCTGGTATTACAGGTGACATTATGTCTAGCTTTTCATAAAGATATCTTTTAATGACTGTAAAGTATATTAGTGGATACTCGTATTCCTCAGTCACCTGGTAAGTCCTGTGTCTAATGGGGGCTTGGCCTACAGTGAATGTTTAGTGAGTACAGAATGAATGAATCAGTGACATTTTGATTTTGATTGAAGGGGGAGCCTGTCCCCATGGTCAGAAGGCACTGGCATAGAGGTGACATAATGTCATTGATAGCCATCTGTGCTGAATACATTGCCAAGTGCTTTGTACCCATATTCCTCTGATGAAGCTGGCTTTATGGTGAGTGCCAGAGGGTATGCATGGCTTGGGAATATGGCAGTGGCCCTTCTACTTTGGCCAAGTATCCATTTCATCAGCATAGCCAGTGATCTTCCTTAACCCTGGAGTTCCTCAACTCCAGGAGGCCATAACTTTAGGCCAAGTAGCCCAGCAGGAGATGTCAGGGTGTTTATTGCTAACATGGTGAAAGCATTGTGTCATGTCTGGAAGCATTAATTCACTGGAGAGGTTTTCTCCAAAAGCCATTGACACATTATTGCCAGTTTGTGTGCTGTCCTGAATGATTAGAGGCTAAGGCACACATGTTACCATATCTTCCACCCCTGTGTAATGGAGTCAACACAGCACTTACAAGTCCCACTCAAGTTGAACCTTTTGCATCACCCAGAACAGAGGCAGACAAGAATAAAGTCAGCTACTACAAGCCTTTCTTGGGGACATTACCCACCTGAGCTGAGCCATAACATTAATTTAACATCCAGTCTTTATGTCAGTGCAAATAAACAGACTTTGGAGACTTACACACACACAAGGGAGCCCTTGTCACATCAGCCTGTGCTCCCTCCCCAAACCCACTTCCGGGTAATGCTGTAGCTGCTGCCTGCTCCCCGCTCCAGCCCAGCTGAGCCGCCCACCCTGGGCTCTGTGGGTAGGAGTAAAATGTGTTTCCTCCCGTGCTTGAGCCTTGTGAAGTATCTTGCTGCAGCTGTCCTTGAATTAATAGTGCCTCCTGAGTTGTGGCCCTGCATGGAGTCTGTGCTTTTTGTAGAATAAATTTATAGTAGATGGGAAAATTATTCTAAATAAAAGGAGAAAAAGAAGGAAAGAAGTAATATGTTAGGTGCCTGTAGTTTTTTCTTCCTTGGAACAAACTTGTTTTGCAGATAAGACACCCAGCCACACAGACCAGTTGAATGACTTGCCCAGGATCATACAGCTGGTGGAATTGGGGTTCAAGCTGTCCTCTGCCTGAGCTGTTTCTGTCACCTTCCACAGACTCCCTGGAGCTGAGGTCAGGCCGCAGAGGTTGTAGAATAGTGAATATCAGGTTCTCCAGCAGATTCTTGAAAGATAGGCATGCTGCCTCAGACTCCGCTTAGGCCTGTTTTAGTGAATTAAAGATGGAGTAAAATGCTAGCCTGTTCCCAGTCAGTACACATCAGGGAGATGTCTCTGGCTTTTCCCACCAGTGTTTGATGACATCAGTAGCAGTGTTAGTCCTATCCTGTCCAGACATAGGACGTTATTGCCACACTGTGGCCCTTGAATGGCTTTTCCAGGTTCCTAGTTTCATGGTGACCTCTTGGGCAGAGGTCAGCAGAGGCCTCTGGCCTTGGGAAACCAGCCCTAATATTTCAGAGCAAATATTATTTCCAGAGCAGAATCTCCATTTGTGCCCTCGCCCAAGGTACCAAGCTACTGCTCAACCTGACCCCTAGTGTTAGGCGTACAAGTGAGGGCCTGCAGTCAGGTGAGGAGACATTTACCAGGTTTCTGCTCTTTGCCAGACATTGTCTTGTACAGTCCTCTTATGGTCCTACTAAGTTTGGTATTACTACTTCTGCTGTGTGCCCAGGGACATTTTATCCACTGCTGCAACCAGTTGGAGTCTCTCACCTGAAGGATGGCCTTTGGATTGTGATACTCAGAAGCCCAGGCTGGCTGAATGTGGCCTAACAGAGTGATAAAAAGGAATGTTGAGTACATAATGTGTGGTATCCTTGGAGGCAGTTGGTCATATGTACTTGGTTCATTGGTAGATTTGATGTGTGGAGCAGAGGTTTCTCCTGGTGTGTTTCCCGGCTTGGCCATATTAGCATCCTCTAAGAACTTGTTAGACATGCATATTCTGAGCCTCATTCCAGACCTACAGGATCAGAAACTCTGGGTGTGGGGCCCAGCAATGTGTTTTAATCACCAGGTGGTTCTGATGCTTGCTCAAGTTCAAAAGCCATTGTTATAGATTAGTGCTTTTCACAGGTGAGTGAGTTACCCGGGCTCCAGGCATCTTCTAAAGAGGAAGCTAGGTGGTTTTAGAGTAGACTTCCAAGTGATGTGTGTGTGTGCTGGTGCATGGACCACACTTTGCATAGCCTGGTATTGGAGGACACTCTGGACAATTTTCCTTATATTGTGGAATCTGTAGTAGTGGCGTGAGGAGAGTAGGTTTTCTTATTCATAGCCTGTGTCGCCTGTGTCCTGGAGCCTCCATTCTGTGCATGACCTGGCAAGAGCAAGGACCATGCAGCCCACTTGGGGCATTTGGCTGGGATGGCTCACCTTGCTGCTTCTCCTTTCTGCACAGCCGGCTTCCTCCCAGGTTCTGCCTGATTTGTCGTAATTGCTCCTGCAGTGCTCTCATGCCTCCTCCTTCCTTCCTTCCCTCCCTCCTTCTCTCCTTGTTTTTCCCCTGGATTCTGCATGTACTGAATTCTTGATCCATCCTCTCCAGCACTGCAGTCCCTAAAGTGCTGCTCTGACCCGCCCTAATGAGAGCCTGGTGCAGTGGGTATTTCTGGGCAGAGCCTCATTCCCTGAAATTCCCTTTTTTTGCAAATGCGAGGCTCTTCTACTTCTCGGGGAAAATGTAATTGGGCCTCCCTGGGTGGCAAAAAATAGTTGGGAGAAAGATAGTAATAACTAAGATGATGCTGTATCGCACAATGGGGAGAGCTTTAGAATGATTCTTGGGGGTTTTGAGAGTACATATACCTACCAAGTGAGGGTTCAGTCCTGAAGAAAGAAGAGAGTTGTGCATCAGGGGGTACCTGTGCTTTATAATCATGCAAAATGCCTTTGGACTCAGTTACAGCAATAACAGAAAGTGCTCAGTGTCTCCTGTTTTCCTTCCTTTTATGGAACATGCAGCGGAGCTTGGGGAGTGTGAACTTCCAGAACATACACCAGAGCTTGTATCTGAGTTTCGGTTCATTCCAAATCAGACAGAAGCAATGGAATTTGATATCTTCCAGAGATGGAAAGAGTGCAGGTACCTCGATGCGACCACCTAGCATTCTGATCTATTTATTTGTTTGGTCCTGTGCATTTATCAGATTCTTTTTTCTACTGTAAAATTGCTCAGCTGATGACTATAAAACTGCATCTTTATCTCATAGCTTCTCTCCTGTGCTTCCCTCCTGTTCTCTTAAAGGCCCACATGTCATCTCTTCTAAGAGATGTGCAGCAAGAACCAAACCGTACTCTTTTTCTCTCTCTAAAATACAAAGCCACAGTCTGATTTGCTTGTCACTGCCAATAATGCTACCACTGCCCAGGTGACACTCTGGGTGTGGGTGGTAGAAGGCATTGCCCTGAGATACACCCACACACCTGGGCTGTGGGAACCTTGGCCTGAACCTTTTAGAGTAAACCTTTTAGAAATGAGGTTGGAACATCCCTAACCGCAATATATGGAACTTTTTGAATGTTGAACTAATGACACGTTGGGAAATTCCATACCTGACTTTGTGGGACAAGCTGTAGTAAAATGCAGGGACATGAAAAATAGGGCATTAAAAATACCACTGGGCTATGTATATAAGGTATATGTAAACATAAATGAATTTCATTAAGACTTGGGTCTCATTATCTATATGCCGGTATTCCCAAATCTGAAAAATATCTGACGTCAGAAGCACTCTGGTCCTAAGCATTTTGGATGAGGGTTATTCAGCCTGTAACCCTGTTGTATAGGAATAATCACAGTTGAGACCACTTGCTATACAGCATTGTATCTCAGGAATTGTGGTCATCATGTCTAAAGCCAGCCATGTCATTGATCTCCTTCGTTTCCCTCTGTGGTCACCATCCTGATCAGATGCTTTTAATCCTGGACTGCTGACACTGCCTTTCCCTCTGATTCCCTAGAGGTTGACCTTCTTACTTCCTGTCTCTCTTCTTAAAACACTGCTCATCCTGAGTCACTCTTTAGAGCTTAGTGTGGCCTCCGTTGTCCCACAGTCCTTCTGAAAAGCCCCTGTGACTTTATTTTAGTGAAAGATGACATGAATGCATTCTTACTGCGTAATACTGAAACAATGTAGATCTGTTGTATACCCTTTCTGCTTTTCTATTTATATATATATATATATATATATATATATATATTCTACAAAAAAACCCACTATGGTTCCACATAAGCAGTCTGTTATAAACAGTTTTCTGTGATCTCTCTATTCATTAACAGTGTGTTTTTAGAGCCTTTTCCTGTCAATATATACCTTTCCCCTCATTGCTGTAGTTGTCATAGTACTGCCCTGTGAGTCTCCCCATCCTGTTCACATGTATTTCCACTGGTTTGTTGAAGGGGAAAGAGCCCTGCCCAGGCGGAACTCTCCTATCTGAATAAAGCGAAGTGGCTGGAAATGTATGGGGTAGACATGCACGTTGTCAGGGTAAGCACTGCATCTGTTTAAGTAATTTGACTTTGTTATTACTAAGAGAAAAAAAAAAGTAAACGTTATGCCAACTAAGTAACTTGTGATGAGGAAACTGTTTTTGCATTCTGCTCTGTGACGACCTGTTAGAACCCTCTACCGATTGTCACTTCGTTTGTTTGTAGGGAAGAGATGGCTGTGAATATTCTCTTGGACTGACCCCGACAGGCATATTAATCTTTGAAGGAGCTAACAAAATAGGCTTATTCTTTTGGTAATTTAGTTTTGTCTAATATTAAAAATGTCTTTTCCTATTTTGTGGTGGAAGTCTATGTGATGGATGATTATTGAGGGATACTTGCAACACCAGATTTGTTTTAAAACCACACCTTCCTATTGTCATTGTGGGCTTGTGGCATTTACACTGAATCTCCTGAAAAATCACATTTAAATGAATGAATGATTTTTTTTTTTCTTAGCCAATCTAAGCTTTAAAAGTAGAAAGAAAACTGCTGTTTGATGTGTGAATTCTTTTACTGCAGACTGTGCTTTTTTAAAATGCTTTCTCTCTGACCAGGCCTAAAATTACCAAAATGGATTTTAAAAAGAGCAAACTGACCCTTGTGGTGGTGGAGGATGATGACCAGGTAGGCCTTGTTCCCATTTGCCCTTCTTCCTGTGAATGACCCTGCATCAAAGGACGGATGCTCCCATGAGGACCTTTGCTTCCTCTCTTAGGGACGCGAGCAAGAGCACACCTTTGTGTTCCGGCTGGACAGCGCCCGCACCTGCAAGCACCTGTGGAAGTGTGCAGTGGAGCACCACGCTTTCTTCCGCCTGCGCACGCCGGGCAACGGGAAGGCCAGCAGATCCGACTTCATCCGCCTGGGCTCCCGCTTCAGGTTCAGGTGGGCGGCCGTGGCTCCAAGACAGATGCAGTGGCTGCTTCTGTTTTGTTTTGTTTTGTTTTGTTTTTTGGATAGAGGAAGATGGAGCAGTTGATTGGAATCTAGAGATTTGCTTTCTTAAGGTCTGACTTCAGGCAAGCCGCCTGAGCTCTTTTGAACTCCATGTCCTCATTGATAAGGTTAAACTGATATAGAATGAGGATCCTAATCCAGAACGCTTGGGACCAGAAGTGTTAGAGATTTTAGAGCTTTTCGGCTTTCACAATACTTGCATAGTTGATCCTTGATTCTAAAGGTATTTGAGTGCTGCTTCTCAGACAGTTGGGATTTGGGAGTATTTGAGACTTTGATGCTCACTCTATAATAACAGCATTGTTAATGGCTGACCTGAAGCTAGAGCTGTGCTATCCAGTACAGCAGCCACTAGCTACATGTGGCTATAATCTAAATTAATGAATATTTAATAAATATTAAAATGCAGTTCTTTTGCCTTACAAGTCATATGTCAAACACTTGCTAGCTCCATGAGGCTGGTGGCTACCTGTTGGGCAGGGCAGACAGAGTACATAGCATCATCACAGAGAGTTCTGTTGTCTAGCACTGCCTCCACTCTAATCCATGAAGCAGCCTAATAACCTAGATCGATTAGCCCATTCTACAGACTCAGGAACCAAGGCTCAAGCTCATACACAACCAGTAAGTGGAGTGTAGAGATAGAGATTCAACGCGAGAGCCTGGCTCTTACATTTCTAACCACTGCTATGTTTATTTTTCCATGCCAATGTCAAGAAATTTGGTAGCACTTAAGAATGAGAACAGATGTCGGTGTGTGTGTGTGTGTGTGATTACATGTGTATGGCCCGGGGTAGACTCAGTAAATATTTGAATCTGAAAAGATAGAAAGCTTATTCAGATGTGTTTTGCTTACCATCTTAAAACGATGTTGGAAGTCTCCTGGGTGTTTACTAAAAATGAGCCTGTGTGGCCTCATCCGGGGCTTTGGTAATCAGAGTATGTGAGTGTGTCAGAAGCCTGGGAACGGACATTTAGGCCCACGCCAGCAGCTGAATTTTGAGGCACACATGCAGGTCTGAGAATCTTGGTTACAACAGATGAAACTTCCCATGGTTTCGTAACCTCTGCCCACACATGGCGTGTCCCTGAACTCTGTTTAAAATGCCAAAAGATTTGCTCATTTCAAATATATCTACAGTGCAAGGAAAAGGCTGTGCACTTCTGTTTAAAGAAGTGTTTTTGTTTGAATATATTTTTAAATGCCCTGAGGGGTGAGGGAGACCATGTCCTTTTTGAAAAAAGAATTGAATCACAGGGATCCCAGAGGATGGAAATGTCAGAGCTGCAGAGGTCCCAGGAGCTGCTCCGCGGTCTGCTGATACCCACGTAGGGAGGGAGGACAGGTGCTTGCTGAGGCAGCCATCCCCTTCTAGGAGGAAGCTCTCCTGAGATTTGGCCCAGACCTGATGTCCTCTGCTGTTCAAGGAAGAGAGCTTGAAGGTGAGGCTGCCCTTTGGAGGCACTCAGAGGGGTAGCTGTGGCTTCTTAGTGATGTCATTAACCAAGAAGACCTAGAGTGGCGCAATGAGGGTGCATCAGCAAAGACCAGAGTCCCTCCTGGAGGCTGCAGCTGAGTGTCACAGTGGTTGAATGCTGGGAAGCCTTATGAGCTAAGTAATATTTCCCTTGGTGTGGCAGGGAAAGCCGAGGTTTAGTTAAGGGGCCATTGGTAACAGCCTCTGAAGAGATGAGTTACACATCTACTCCGTGTGTTCTATGAAAGGGTATTTGTGTGCTAATCAGTACTCTCTTAGTCAAATATTCCAAGTGCTTAGACCTGCTTGGTGTGTACAACCAAGTGGCTGGTCCTTAAATTGCAGGCTTTATGCTTTGGTGGAAATACCTGCCTTTATAATACATTCTGGCTTGGCAAAGCAGATCTTATTTCCAAATAGAAGGCTTAAACTTAGTGTGTCTCTTTACCATATGAGTTCAAGTGTGGGCAAAGTATACACTGGAGCTCTTGAAAATAAACATTCACTTCCAAGTAGGTGTGACTCGCCGAGATTCCAATATTGGTAACACGCAATCAAATATTTGCTTCACAGTGGGCGGACAGAATATCAAGCTACACATGGCGCCAGGTTACGAAGAACCAGCACCTTTGAGCGGAAGCCCAGTAAACGTTACCCATCCCGGAGACATTCCACATTCAAAGGTTGTGTGGTTTTCATCTGCCTCTGTGTTTTACAGTCTAGATTAGTGGGTTTAAGGACCAAGGAGTTGGATTAAGCACCTTGTGAAAGAACTTGCCACAGTTGTGCTCCTTCATTCTACAGCATTAGGGGAGAAGCCAGGGCTGTCCTTTTGGTGGAAATCAGTCCTCTTCTGCCGTCCTCCTTTCTTTATGCTTTCCCCATTGCATGTGCTCCTTGGCTTCTCCTCTCATCTATCATTTTAGATGTGTGTTCTTTGCCACACCCTGGGACCTCAGCATTGTCACAGCTGAGAAGCTGCTCTGTCCCTTCCCTCCAGCACCTTACCATTTCTGCTGGGGACCTTGGGCTCATGCCAACCAGCATATGCAGAACTTATAGAGACTTGGCTCAGGTCCCCATCATCAGTCCCCACACACCCATGTTTGAACGTATCCAGGTCCTGAGATCCTATTTCCCCCCACCCCCTCCTTGGAGCTGCCTGATTCTTCGCTCTTGTCTTTGCTGTGGCTTTCACCTGTGTGGGGGCCAGAAGCAGGACACACTCGGTCAGTGAATGAACAAATCCAGCTCATACCTGTTTAAACCCAGGCTTCAAAGCCCATGTCCTACCTCTTCTTTCTCCATACCAGATGGCTTGTCCATCCAGGACACCTAGGTTAGCACTAAGCTGTTCACTCATAGCAGGGCCTCTGCACTCTCAACTCCTCCTCACTCTTCGTGTCATTTACTTGTGACCATTCCATATATTTTTCTTGCATGGCTTAATGGGCCGCCACAGAACCCTGCTCCTCTGCTCACGCTTCTGGAATATTTTAGCCTTTGTTGTCCTTGTTTCCTACCTTCCTAAACCAGCAGCACAGCAGCGAGGTAGCCAGGAAGCCTTAGTCATTCTCAGCTGCCTCAGTGAAGGAAAAATTGCCCAGAGCCCAGAAAAAGGAAAGAGGTGATAGGCTGATGCAGGGTGACTGCAGCTGAGGAGTGACCCGGTGCGGTGAGAACTCCTCCTGTTCCCAGGCTGCCGCCTCCTCCAGCAGGATCACGCATGAGCATGTCGTCCCTACATTTGTCCAAAAACAGCCCAGTAAAGGAAGCATTTTCCAAAGATTAAGGGCCGTGTTTGGAGACGGTAGTGGGCTCCCAGACCCTACCGGTGAGTGTGGGCACAAAGGGAACAAGCCCTACATGGCTGTCACAGAGGGAGCGGGAAGCCGGGGCTTGACCCCATTGGATATCTTGGAGCTGTTCCAGACTTCTGGTTCTGTGATTCCCTTCCACTGTCCTTCCTGGTCTCCAGCTGCTTTTTTTCATCTTTATTTCACTGACATTTTTTTCTAGCCAGAGGCCTAGCATCTTCTTTTGAAAGTTTAAAGGATTTCTTCTGCCATAGCCTTTTAAAAAACAAAATGGTGAGGGGGAAAGGAGGCATAGGTGAGAAAACTCCACCTTATCCTCTCAGTGCTTCTTGCCTGAAGAAAGCATGACTCAAGACCACATGCTTCTGGAGAGCAAGGTCCATCTCTCTCGTGTCTGATCCCTCTCAAGTCTGCATCCCAGCATCCTGACCCTGGAAACCTGCTTGCAGATGGAAGGAATGCCCAGGAAAGTGAAGGAAGGGATAGATCATCCACAGGAGAAACATAGCCAGTGCAGGTCCGCCTAGAGTGGGATGGGGACTGTTCTGTGATTTAAGAAGTCAGAGAAGTCTCTTTCCCAGTCACTGTCTGTCTTTGGTGAAAGTTTAAAGCTTCCAAAGATGTCCTAACTTTCTTTTTCCTTTATAGCAAGCAACCCAGTGATAGCTGCACAGCTCTGGTAAGTGCCCCCAACTCTATAGTACAACTCTTCTAATTACCATGTTTATTTGCTTTGTTAATTTTTTTTCCTTAAGACAATTAAATCAGAGTGAGTCACCTGATTTTTCTTTTTCCTTTTTTTGCTGCCTGCCTATACTATCCTCCTGGTTTTCAATAAGTGCACAACAGAATGTTCCAAGACAGATTGTTTTCTGGAAAACACAGCTGCTCTATTTGAGTAATGTTGTGCTTTGTGTGGTGTGACGGTGGGTGATAAGGGTGATAAGTGAGTGTGTGGTTCACAGTGCTAACAGCCTGTCGCGTTGGGCAGTGTTGGAGAAGGACACCACGCTCCTGAGCACAAGCTAGACGAGAGCAGGGTTTGCTCCATCTCACACAGGCGTTACATGCTTGTGTGTCCGAAGCCATGAAATACCTTTACTGGAATTCCTGCGGGAAAAAGAAGTTGTCCCAAGACTGAACATCTCCAGCCTAGGAGTCAGGGAGCTTTCTGGAAAGGCCGAATAGGAAATGCTTCTGACTCTGCAGACTCTGCTGTCACCTCCCCAGCTGTTCAGCTCTGTGGTATAGCACTAGAGTAGCTGTGGACAATAAGACAATGAATGAACATGGTGGCATCTGAATTAAAATTCTGTTCCTAAATACCAGTAGGCCAGGTTTGCCTCATGGAGGAGTGGGGAATGCAGTTTATTGCCCAGGTGATCTTGGTCTTGCCTGTGCGTTGGAACCACCTGATGAGCTCTGAAATGTCCTGCTTGGCCAGTCCATACCCTGGGCCAGGTGGCTCAGCTGTGGACAGGTGTGGAACCTGGGCTTCTGTTTTTCAAAGCTGTTGAAAAACAGGTGAGTCTGTTGTGCAGCTCAGGTGAGAAAGCCACCATCCTTCCTGGCATATACCTCTGTCTGTCTGTGCTTTTCCTGTGTGAGTTTGACTTCGTGGCTGTCTTTCAAGAGAGCCACAGATTTGAGCAGTTTGGCCCTTGGTCTGATCTCCAGGTACTGGTGGGTCACCCATTTACCTCAGGCACAGGTCTCAAGACTGCTGGGCAAGGTGGATTTGAGACGGGCACTCTCAGCTAAGAAGTTGCAGGCGGGCATTTGGTGGTGCATGACATCCCCGGATCTCTCCTTGCTGGCACCAGCTTTGCACTGACCCAGCTCTAGGGCCTTTAGTTTTCTTTGGGGGCCCCCTTTTTCTCATTTTGACCAAGGAGATAAGGTAGATAAGTGTTCCCCCAACATTTTTAGTCTCTAATTTTCATACCCCAGAAGAAGCCTAACATATTATAAAAGCCAAGGCAATGAATTAGAGCTACTCAGAGCAAGTTGAGTGGGGAGGAGAAATCCAGCCCCACCCCTCACTCCAGGCAGCTCTAAAGTACCTTCAAGAAACATCAGCTTCTAGAGAACAGAACTAGCCTCTCATGTCTCTGCTGGGAGCTCAGCCTCACCTGTGTGGTTCTAATCTGTGTTGGCAGTGCCATTCTGCCCGGGGTTTTCCCTCTGAGTGTTATACATTCTAGACATCTGAAGAAGGAACTGCAGGGTCCTGTTGAACTGCTACCTCTGCCCTCCTGGAGTGGGAGGAAGTTGTAGCCTGTCATGTGGGCTAGTTGGAGGTCTGCAGATGTGCCCTGTGTCTAGGATCTGTAGTATTTGTACCTTTCTTAGCCAGTCACTTTTCTTACTCTTAATTCTGGAGGTTTGCAAGCTGTAGTTTCTGTCCTTTGCTCTTTTAGGAGGTGATTGTTTTGTTTGTATTTCTCTAATAAAGTGACACTTTCCTCTTAGCATCTAGTAGTTGGGAATGAAAACAAACTTGAAAAAGGAAAGAAAAAAGGCCCCAGTATACCCTTTAGGAACAAATGAGCTAATAACCGCCTTTCACAGCTGTTCAGTTGCTCTTCACAGCCTGTGGGATCCTGGGGTGAGCAGGATTGCAGTGGGAGCCATGGATGAAATTGTGCTCTGGGCTGCCGAGGTGCTACCAGAAAAATAGCATCTCACAGAACACCTAAACTACCTGATGAGATCCAGCCTGAGGTGCTGGCCCAGAGCCTAGTTCAAGTACCAGGTGTATCCAGAAACTGGAACACAGAGCCACTTAGACCCCAGGCAAGACTCAGAAACAATAACAGTTCCCTCTCATTGTTGCAAAAGCAATAAACCTTGATTTCAAGCACACCACCCTACCAACAGTGATTGCCCAATGATTGTGCCTCCTTTGTGGGTTTAATTTACACCAACCTGTTCTCTGTGTTTTCCCCCCTCTGGGATAGTAATTCTGTCAAACTAGAAACATCCACAAGAAGCTCTAAACCTTTTCACAGAGCCTTCAAGAGCTAGCTCGGTTTGATGGAAGAAGATTGGCTTTGGGATTGAGTGGATGGAGTAAAACCAGCCCCAGCTCTGTCACTGACTGACTGAGTGACCCCGAGTAGGTTTCCTAATTCTCTGTTAGGCAACTGTTCTTTTTATCTGTAAAATGAAGTGCTAGGAAGCAATTATTGACCTCACAGCCTTGTGGTGTGTGGATTAAATAGCGACAGATGTAAAGGCCCCAGGACTGAGCTTTGTGTGAACATTCCAAGGTGGTAGTCGCATCATTAGTGGCCTTGTGAAGAACAAGGGGCCCACATGTGGTTCTCCCCGCAATGTCCAGAGTATCCGTGACTCTCTCCATCTGGAAGAAGTTCTGCTCACAACCAGGCTTCCGAGGATTGTGGGGCTGCCAAGTACTGCCGGCAGTGGGTGCTGAAACTATTTGGTGTGCACAACCGAAAGGGCCTCCTTCCCTCCACTAAAATAGAACATCACAGCTGCGTTTTGAGAGATTACCTTGTGTTTGTATTTGTGAGCTTTAAAGTTATGAATGAAAGTTGCTGTTTGTGAAATAAATCTACAATAATACCCTTCTGTAAAGTTACAATTTCTTTTTCTTTTTTATTTCAGCTCTAAAACAAATCCTGACGTCCATAATTACCAGGTGAGATCCTACTTTTAAACATTCTTAAAGCTTTAAATTTTCCTTAATGAACAGTTTGGGTTTTGAAGGAATAATACATATTTTTTGAGAAAACAATAAGAAGAGACCTCTTCCCCCCTGATCCCTGCTTCTTCTTGGTCATCTGAACTGCATGTTTTTCTTCACCTTGTCAACTGACACGTGTCAGGGACATCCACTAAAGTTTCTAGGTGACAAAACATGATCTCTTAGTGGAATTCAAGTGAGCTAGCTTTTTGCGAAATGTGTCCTCAGCCTAGTGTACAGGAGTCCCTGGAAATACACCTTCCAGAGAAGATATTTTGGTGAAATGTTTGGGAATATTGGGTCCTTCATAACCGTCTTGGATTCACAGTGCCCACTGGAATGTAAAAGTACTAAGAAATCCTGTAAGAATGACACATGGCATTCTAATCCAGCATTTCTCAAAATAATTTGTGTATCTGTCCCTCCTACCATCACAAACTAGCTTTGCCTCTTCCTCACCCCCATTAACATCAGCAGAGCAGTGGTTTCTAGAACCCACTTTATAAAATCTGTTACCTGCGAGAGAACACAGGTCTGTTTCCACAGCCGATCTTGCCTTTCACTGCCTTCCTGCTCACCCCCTGCCAAATCTTCTGGAGGCATGGAAGGCCCAGTTTGGGCCAACAGTCCCCTCTTAAGGCACTGTGGCTGGCTGGCCCCTGTCGGCCTT
The DNA here is from genome assembly GCA_004027455.1 of Hydrochoerus hydrochaeris. Lineage (NCBI taxonomy): Eukaryota > Metazoa > Chordata > Mammalia > Rodentia > Hydrochaeridae > Hydrochoerus > Hydrochoerus hydrochaeris. The sequence goes on from PVLA01004919.1 coordinate 41,107, forward strand.
CTGTGCCCTGGCTCTGCGTCTGTTTCTTAGCACTCCTCATTTACACCGTATGTTCAGCCACCAAGAATTGCGTAAGTGTTTCCCCCTAGTTTCTTCCTACTCTTCTTTGCTCCTGCCATCTGTTTGGAATATCTTTTGCTTTCTGACTGTACACTAAAATGCCCCTCCTCCTGATCCTCACAGTTGGAAGCTGCTGGTTGCAGTAATTTTCAAGTCTGTTCTGTTAAAACTATCTGACCAATGTTTAAAAAGAAAAAAAAGCTAGTTTTGCACTCCTGACTCCTGAAAAAAGTAAACAGAATCTAGGCGTAGGAACTAGGCATTAGTAAAGCTCCAGAGCTCCTCAGGTGTTCTCATGAGCAGCCAGTTGGAGGACACTGTGCACCTTGTTTCCCAGGTGATCATTTGTTTCTGCCACCTTCCACGGCTGATGACTTATAACTTGGGACCATGTGTTAGTCATCTTGTCGGTTGCTATGACAAAATACTTGATGCTGGGCACCTTATAAGGTAAAAAACAGTTCATTTAGCTCACAACACCAGAAGTTTGAGAACATGGTACTGGCCTCTGTTCAGCTCTGGTGAGGCCCTTGTGGAGGACAGTATCACAAAAGCAGGAGCATTTATGAAGGGAGAGATCATGTAGCAAGACAGTATCACAAAAGCAGGAGCATTTATGAAGGGAGAGATCATGTAGCAAGACAGCCAAGGCTAGAAGGAGGGCCAGGCTTGCTGTTTTATAAAAACTTAAATTCACGGAAACCCACCAAAGTACTCTACTGCCTCCACTTCTTTTAAGGCAGTGCTCTCAGAGACCTAATCGCTTTCCACTGGTTCCTCCCATCTTGTATAACACCACACTGGGCCCAATCCATGAACCCCTGAGGGATAAACTACCTGCAAACCACAGTAGGACACCTCCTGGGTGAGTGTGAGTATCCTCCAAGCTTCCTGTGCCCTATTCAGGTGGTTGCTGTTGCATTAATGATTTCACTTTGGAGTGTTAATCTGATTATCCCCTTGCCTGAGTTTGCATTACCATAGATATGAATTCCTGAGATGAGAATTGTGTACATTGTGAAGTTTCTGAGTTATGCTTCTGAAGAATTTAGTGACCATTGACATCCACATGTACTCATGGTGCAGAAATTGGAAATGATTTCTACATTTTAAGGAACAACAATAGAAGTACTTTGAAGTTAGTGCAAGAAAAACCCAGTTTCCATGTCCCTTGCCTGCCTTGAATTCTGCAGTCTCCTTGTTAACAGACTGTTTTTACTGAGGTATCTTCGAGTGTAACTGGGGTGTTGGATGGGAAAGGAAAGGTGGCTGATAGGTGATCAGTGCTTGAAAAAGAGAAGAAAAACAAAGCAAAGCAGCTCTATCCAGTGCTGACCCTGCAGGTGTGTGTTCTCCACACCTTCACTGCTTGTAGTGAACTTAACGGCAGTAGTTTGTTCAAATCAGATCTGTGGAAACTTAGCAAGGTGCTATTCTGTCCACGTTATTACAAACCACTGGTCCTTTGCACTTGACCAGTCTTAGAGGCTTTGTGTCACACCGTAAGGTTTTGGAGTAAATTCACTCAGAAGAGAGCATCCCAAGAAGTGACCTGATGGTATCAGAATGCTGGAAGGGCTTATGGGAGGATGGTGCTGCAGCATTTACCTCATTCCCAGCACACAAGGTCAGCCAACTGTAGAGGACGGACGGACGGACGGACGGACGGACGGCTGTGTGCTCGATGACACCACTGGCATTTGAGGAGGGACAGTTTTTCATTGTTTAGGACTGTCCCTAGAATTACAGGATATTTAGCTTGTCTTTTCTCTGTCATGGTAACAAATAAAAATGCCTAATGTGTATTTCCAAATATCCCCAGAGAGATATAGCTGGCCCAATTGAAAGACCCACCTCAGTTAACATTAAAAGTGTTTACAGTTGAGAATGTGACTAACTTACCAGGGGAGTTGGAGGAAGATGCTGGAACCTGCTTTTTCCAGCTCTGTCTATAAGATTTCTTGCTCTGGCGAGTCTAATTTAAATGTGTTTAAAGACAGAAAGACTGATAGGTCCAACTGTAGGGTTTTGTTTTGTTTTTTTCCTTGAAGACCTGATACATGGAACCTCACTTGGGGTCTTGCTGGATGAACTAGAAACCTGGGGCAGTTAGTTGGCTTTGGGCAAACCACCAAAACTGCAGTTTCTGTATCGCTTTAAAGGGATAAATAGACATTGTGTCGGTGATTCTGAAGCTCTGGTCAGCTCTCAGATTCGGAAGCTGAGATATTTTCTCCAGATTGCTTTCCCCTGCAGCCACAGCCTGCTGACAGGCATCTTTGAAGGAGGAAAAGGGGGAGAGAAAAAAAAAAAGGCTACCAGAATACGGACCAGGCAGGGAGGACATCTTAAATCATGAAAATTGGTTGAAGAAAATCACAGAGAATTTTCTGTGAAAGAGCAGGCTACCACTTATTAACCAAAGCATCAGAGAAAACAGGAGGAGGGGTAAATAATTGAAAGATTAATGGTGACAAGATTGTAAGGACTTTAATGTCAGAAGGACCTAATTTGCCCCATAGCAACTTTAGTCTTGAGAAACCCATGGCTTCCTGCAGTGTCTAGAGTTGCTGCCCTCTGCAGGCCAGAAGTGGTAAGGCGGCCTGCCACCCATCCGGGCCCATGTGGGCTTCGCCCTGGTCCCTGCCCTGCATCTGTATTCTCATCCTAATGGATGAATAACTTCCCACCCACCCTCCTTCCTTTGGTCCATTTGTCCTTCTTCCCCTCCTTTATCTCCCTTCACTTTTACAAAGATAAGTGCTCTGAGTGGCTATTTGCTTTGTTTGGGATTACATTTTAGAAAATTATTTTTATTATTTATGCCAGGAAGAAAGGAAAAATTCACCCACGGTCCTGCTGCCTTACTTAGCATTCCCATCCCTTCCCAGTGTGCATGCAGATATAACCATTACGCGTGGTTGTCAGCATTTTTAGCAACAACAAAACATTGTTTTTTGAGGAGAGAAATTGTCTCCTGCTCTCTCCGCCTCTCTGGCACCTGTTTCCAGGGAGAGGGAGTAGTGCCCATCCCATCCTGGGCACGCCAGATTCACCCCCTTGCCGGCAGATGCTGGCACCTTGCTTCCGGGGCAGCATCCTAGCCCCCTGGCTTTGTCAGTGGGGGAAACAGGATCATCCTGGGAGAGGTCCGCCCCCAGCCAGGGCTTGGTTTCAGCCTTTCTGTTCATATCCCTCTAGGCCCTGAGGTGGGGCCGCCTACAGGGAAAGCGAATGCGGACCATTGAAGCCCAAAGGTCATCGAGTAACCAAGTGTGGTGTTTTATTTCTAGCCCCAGTACCATCCTAGTGTCCACCCCAGCCAGCCCCGGTGGCACCCTCACTCTCCAAATGTCAGGTAAGTACTCACAGCCACAGAAGCTTGGGCTTCGAGTTTTTTCTCTGAAAAGTCCCTGCTCTACTGAGTTGAAAGATTAATCAAACCACAAATCGGCGGCAGAAACTGCTCCAAAGGGTTGTGCTGCGCTGATGGATCATTTGCAAATTGAAGGAAGCCAGCCCTGAGTTTTTATGCAGTAAAAGTGAATTTTTTAAATCATTCTAACCTCAGATATTTTTGGTTTTATATCAGAAATGTTACTTAAAATTTTAAAATAACATTTTCCTGTCTCAAGAATTTGTTTACTTAAAATGTGGTTCAAGCTTGGATGTGGTTATTGTGGGGAGGTTTTAAGATTTTTTTTTTCAAGGATGGGGACAGCATGTGTTTGGGTGATCATGGATCTTTCCCCTCTAAGCCCAGAGGTAGGCAAGCTTTTTCTGAAAAGATAGCCATTATTTTGGCTTTGTGGTCACTGTCACAGCTGCTCCATATTGCCATTGTTGCCTGAAAATAACCATAAATAAGACACATAAATAAAAGGGCCTGGCTCTGTCCCAGTAAAGCTTATCTATGAAAACAGGGATTTGGCCTGAGGGATATGGTTGTTTACCAACTGCTGCCTTAACCTGCACAATCCCTGCTGGGTGAACTGGTAGCTGCTATGCTGTGTTTATTAGCAGGCCTGAACGTTTTCCATGGCCTGTTCTATGAACGGAAACCTACCTGTAAGATCTTCACTTTAGATCAGTCTTAATTGATGTTTATGTGTTAAGTGATTTCAGAAACAGTTGGTGGATTCAGTTTGCGTAAAGGTAAGGCCCTGAGCTCCTCAAGGAAAATTGAAAGATGGAAACAAATACACCCAGAGCAAGTTCAAAAAAAAGTTTTTTGGGGATCTTGTGTATAATTTTATTATTATAAACATTATGACATTCATATAACTTTTTAAATCAAGTTCTATTAATGGAGTGACAATTTCAGATCTTTTACTACTTTTAAAGGTAGTTTATTTTTCAGAAAGGGAGGATATTTTTTGTTTCTGTTTTTCAGTACTAGGTATTAAATCCAGGGCCAAGCACATGCTAATCAAACACTCTACCCCTGAGCTACACTTCCAGCCCTGTTGTTTATTTTATCTTGAGATGATCTTGCAAAGAGTTACCCAGGCTGGCCTTGAACTGGGACTTCTCCCACTTTGGTCTCCTGAATAATTGGGATTACAGGCCTGCAACACCACACCATTAACACCATTTTATAGGATTTTATATCTAGCATTGTCTATTTATTATAGTTTCATTCTGAGGCATGACCTACCCCAGCTTTCACAAAGAATGCACTAGAGCCGTGTCAGGTGGCCCTGATGACTGGCAGGTTTAGCATCCCCTGAGAACTTGTGGGAAATGCCTGTTTCCACCCTGCATCAGAATCTCTGGGGTGGGACCCAGCACTTTGTGTGTTACCTCGCTCCCCAGAAATACCCCATGAAAAGAGAGTTCACGGCCCAACCCTTCTGGCAGCTGCTACCTTGCACATTAGTATGACAAAGGACACTTTCCCCCTTCACCTGCCTTGCCACAGACTGACTTGACTATCAGACACCTTTGAGAAATGGTAATTTGGCCATTGGCTGAACTTTTCCAGTCTGAGGAGCTGATGATTTGTATCGAGGTTTTAAAACACTGAAGGAACAAATGCATTCATTCCCATGTGTCCGCCATCCCCAGTCGCCATCTTCCCCATCCATTTCCCCTGCGCTTGTGTTGTTTCACTCATTTCTCAATGTTCTTCCATTCTCCCACTAACCATTCACTCTGCAAACAAAACAGGCCATCCTTTCAGGATGACAAGTCGCACTGGAAAGCTCCGGCCAGTGGAGAGGACAGCCATTTTGACTATGTGCACGACCAGAACCAGAAGAACTTGGGAGGGGTGCACAGTGTGACGTATCGGGACAAACTCATGACTGCACTTTGAGAGACCAAAGCGTCTGACTTCCAGTCACCATCGTAGTGTCATTGCATTCCATGAGAAGCATCTTGGCATCACATGGACGTGTGTGTGTACAAGAGTCTTTTAAGGAAGAGTTTCTAAGAGATGTTTTCAGTGTCCATGTAAATACTGGAAGATAACCACAATAGCCAGTCCTGATTTACTGTTGACTGCATTCTCCATGAAATGAAGGTAGTTAAAGGCTCAGGAATCGTTTTGATATTCTGATTTTAAAATTGGAGTAAAAGTCTATGTTTATCATCTTGCTACATATCTGATAGTCTTTATTATTTAATTAAAAGGAGCAAATAAAACTCAAAAAAGCTTAGGGAGATAGCAGGGCACATAGTGCTATTGCAAAGATTGAGATTCTGAGAGTCCAGCTTCTGCCACTCCGTGAACTTGGATGGCTCATTTCCCCCTGTAGGCCTCATTTTCTCATCTTAAAATCATGGACTGAACCATGTGATCACCAAGGTCCTTACTGACTCTAAAATTCTGTGATTTATTAAAATTTTAATTCTTTTAGGCTAAGGACATATATTTAAACTATTCATTAAAAAGACCACAACACCCCCTTCTTTGACAGAAGTTTAATAAAGCGTATAACTTATTAGGTGTTATATAAATATAAGACTTTGACTGTCATATCTTAAAGCAGTTTAGCAATTTTGAATTTCAGCCTTCATGCTAATCACAAATTGCATAGCATCCATTTTGGTAGAATTTGCTGCTCAAATATAATTTTTAATATCTTAATGATTGGTGCTGCTAATTTGTATGATTTCAGAAGACATCGTCGTGAATACACACTGTCAGAACTGGGGGTTGGGTTTTACTCTAGACTCCGCCACTGGGAAGCAGCATGCAGTTGAGATGCACTTAGGGCTCAGGTGAAAGCCTTTGAGCTTGAAGGAGGTCGTGCCAAAGCGTTCTGCAGCACAGGTAGGAGGGGCACAGCCCCAGTCTTTTTGTAGAACCAGAAAACCCTCTTGTCTTTTAGGGTGAAACTTGCACCAAATTATTTATTTCCCCATTTTAAGTCTGGAGTCAAATAGTTTTTCCTCTTAGTAGGCCCGAGATACTTTTTTATTAGTGTTTTTATGATATCAATTCATTATTGTGCCATTTTTATATGCATGATTGTAATTTGGCCCATTTTAAGCTCTTAAAAATGTATCGGCATCCTTTGAGATATTTTATTTGATAGACCAATATATTTTGAAGGGAATCAGCTACAGTCCCTGCACAGTGGAAGTGACCATCCACAAATTCCCTGAGATCTTTGTTTACAGGTGTATTCCACTTTAGAAAATGTTTTAATCCTCAGTGTATGTGCTGCATCCAAATAAATGTGTTCCACATCTCATCTTCCTGATAACATTTTTGCAAGTGTATTTCTAAGGAATAAAGATTATTCTTGCTTTTTTTGGCCTCCATCTTCATTTTATTGATTCTTCTGCACAGAAATCTCATTTGCAGATGATCTTGTTGGCTTTTGGAAGTCTGAAGGTGTCATGGAGCAAGAGTAGTTCATCTTCTGGGTACAGTGGCTGAGGCACGGTCTTCAATGGGGGCAACTCAGAAAGTCATAGTGCCTGGTCACACATACTAGGCAGAATGAAGTGACAGCAGTGGGGTTTCCTGATGACAGTCCTGTAGTGACGGTGGGTGTTTGCCTTGGCTGCTTTATTTTTCCTGGCTGGAAAACATCCTAACCTGTGCCCATGCTTCCTGAGGATTGTATACACCATTGTTGGTGAACCTATGGTGTACATGCTATTGTGTCTTTCTTTTAAAACAAAAGATGTTAGTGTAGTTTTTTTTTTTCTATACTAAAACCTCATTATCCAGGTTTAATTGCAGTTTGGGCACTTTGTGATAAATAAGTGGGTTTGGGGTTGCATTGTGGGCACTTGGTGTCTAAAAGGCTTGCCATCACTGGTCTACACTATCAAATACCCTCTAATAAATACCTTTCTATTTAAAGTAACTTGAATAGATTCAGTTGTCTGCAACCAAGACATCTAAACAGTTTGCACAGTTATGGCACCCTAATTGTTAAATTAGGTACACTTTTCATTTCTTAGCAAACCTTTTTCTATCAGTTACAGTTGACAGCTTCCATCTTAACAGCCTCCTCTTCTGCCATCCTGTTAAACACTGGTGTCTTCCAAGGGTCCTTCCTCTGCCACTGCTTTCCTCACTTACAGTCTACTAGAGTCATCTTCTGCATGACTGTAGTGCTGTTGACTTTGAAGCTCATCATCTCTAACTTGTAAGACTCTTCAGACTGACATTTCAATTTGGACTTCCTGTGTACACAAAACTTCACACAGTAAAAATCAAATTTAATCATCTTTTACCACCATTCAAAAAACCCACAACTTTTCTTCCACCTGCATTCTCTTTTACCAGTAGTAAAAATGTATACATCATCCACAGTTCTTCTCCCTTTCACCACCCATATTCAGCAATCCACAGGACTGTTCAGCTCTGCATTCATAAGACTCGAAAGTAGCCCTTCCTTCTCTTCTTTCCAACATTGATCTTACAGAAGCATCTTCCCTCTTACTGAGTGGTACCCTTGCTGATCTCCCTGACTCTTGACTAGCTCACTTTCTTCACGGTCCATGGGTGATCTTTCTAAAACACCGTCTGACTGTGCCATTTCAATGCTGAATTTCTGCCAGGGTTCTCCATTACCCATAGAATGAAATCTAAAGCTCTCTTTCTGGAATCTCCCCACTTTTTTGCACCTGTCCCATCGCTCTAGTATAATGGTGGTGGATCTATAGCGTGCACATTGGTTTTCTTTTAAGACAAAAGGTGTTAACGTATGAGTTGTTTTTTTCCTCTAAACTAAAAATCATTATTCAGGTTTAATTGCAGTGTTGGGACTTTGTGATGGATCAGTGGGATTTGCAGTTCAGAGGCTCGTCTGTAAAAGATTTGCCATCACTGCTGTAGCATATTCCCCTCTCCCTGTTTCTCACCTTCCTGTTTAAAATCCTACAATACCAAGCTGCTTCTAGTTCCTGTCACACACCACACCCTGCTATTACTTCTGCCTAGAATTCTGTCACTCCCATCTCTTCCTTCAACTCCTCATGTGTTAAGCCTCCGCTCAGATGTCATCTTCTCTGGGGACTCTCTTGACAGCCCCCACCTCTTCAAGTTGGGTTAATTTCTGAGTTCTGTGTTTCACCACCACCTCTCCTTCCACCCCCAGAGACAGCAACATTGTACTCACGGCCTCTTTTGTTCACATCCTGATGCCTGTAAATTCCTTAAGTAGCTTTGTGACTTACTTGCCTTTGTTCCTCAGAGCCACAGAGATAGCAGGTGCTCAATGAAGGTCTTCCCAGTAAGTAGATTGTTTCACATTCATTCTAAACAAAGTGGCTGACCAAAAAGCAGGCAGTGATGCATCATCCTGGGTTCTGGAGATGTCTGATCAACCTTACCATTAGAGTTTGAGTAAGTCATGAACCATCGTGTTATTTCTGGTTTAAGCTTAATCATCAGGAGATCATTCAGTGTATCAACTATATTCTTGTTTGAGACAGTGGTATAAAGTTGAACAAGGTAGGGGACAGACCACCTGACATTGGAAACTCCATTAGGTGGACATTGATCCACAGGACAGTAATAGGCGTCAGTAGTCATGGGCTACACTGCAAGGGAAAAGCTCAGACTTAGTGTATAGCCAAGCAATATATGCATGTCACGCAGCTGGTTGGTAGTCAGAATTCTGGCTCCAAAGTCTCTGTTAACTTCTGGACTCTAACGCTTTACCACTAACCATTCCACCAGCATGATCCTGTTGATCTACACTGCAGCCAGATTACAGTGAGCAGTTCAGTACATTCGAGTCTAGTAACTAGAGAGCCACCCCTATATACTAACAGTCTAGTAACTGTTGTCCACCTCCATCACCACCACCACCAGTGGTGTGGTAACCATCCATATTCCCCCATGCACAAACCAATGGCTATCAACCTTCTCAATGATTTAATTACATGGTCTACCCCACCCTGTCATGCTCCCCTAGCAGTTAAGCAGCCTTCTGCAAACCTCACCGCCCTTCCCAGTCTGATAACCTGTCCACAGCATTCATTCAACAACAGTCCCATTTTCAAAAAAGCAGATTGGGTGTATTATTGGTTCTTACAAAATCACTATTTGAAGTGATCCACTTCCAAAGATTCATAAAGTAATATTTTCTGGAGCATTACCTGCCAGCAAAACCAAGTGCACTCTTCCCTAACTAGTGGTATTTAACTTGTTACATTTTTTGAAACTCATGTACTTCTGTCATCCATTCATGTTCCATGAGCCCTCGGAACATCTAACTATGAGATGGTGATGTTGGATTGAGGTAACTCATATGGGTCAGAGGTCTTGAAATCATGCCAGATAATTACCATGGCCTTCAAAATCTCCTTACCTATATCATTGCTGGTTCTACCCTTTCCACGGAAAATGGTTTCTCTCAACATTAAAGATCGAGTAGGGGCAATTCAAGACATCCTTTCTGCTTTTCTTGCCTGTGAATATTGTACCATTCACCACCCAGATCAGTGACTATGGCCTGTGTCATGCTCTAAACACAACTAATGACAGCCTTTTTGTTGCCCTTGACTTTGGATCTTTTAACTAGTCCTTTAAAACCTGTGCTTATCAAACAACTCCCTGGGCAGCCATATTGATCCCTTTGGATCAATATTTCTCAAACTAAGTGCTTCATCAATTCCCTGAGTGACCAAGTCTTCTAGATGTTCCAGGTAAATGCCCTAAATTGGATTAGGATGATTTGTTTCCACCATCTCAGACAAGGGGCCATAGGCAAATACAGAGGCAAGGCATGAGGGGGCAGAAAGAGAGAACTGAACTGCTGAATTCCCTGTGCACAGAAAAACCGGCACATTTTAAGAAGCCCTGAGGGTACATAAAAGGCAAAGTGAAATTGACATTCAGCTGAGCGTGGGGGGGTGGGATCAATTCTGCAAACAGAACCACTTTCCCCCAAATTGAAGAAGCAAGCATGGCTTGGACAATTTATTTAAAATGTCAACTGTTGAACTCTATTAAAAGTGTTTGAGGGTGAGACCTAAGGACCTGTGCTTTAACAGTTCCTCACAAGGGAGCCCAAAATGGGCAGAGGTAGAGCCTCACTTAGGAAAAGCACAGCTTCTTACCTGGTAATGACTGTTTTAATTGCTCACATTTTCAGTAGAAGCAAACTTTTATTTATTTTAGTAGCATGATGTTAAAAACTAAGTGGGCTGATACTTCTTAAGTAGCTCATCTGTTCCATATAGATTTGCTTTCCTTAGGCCCATGGTGAAGCAGAAGAATGTGAGGATTCTAGTAGCTTCTTGCAAGGGCTTTAATTTCACCATCCCTTCCTATCCTGCCAAATCACATCCATGTCATCATTCTGCCCTCACTGCGCAGGCAAGGCACTCCTGAATTCTAACCTCTGGATGGGGGCGGGGCTTGTGCACACATCTGCCTGAGGACCTACACCAGCCCCTGTTAGAGAAACGAAAGTTTGCAGAAGCACGGTGGACAGATGTTACAAGCCACATGACAGAGGAGCTAGAGTCCACAGTGTGGCACACTGGTTTTACTGGCAAGAGCCCTACCTTACTCTAACTAGATAAAATACAGAAGCTTTGGAATCTCACATGGTTTGAATCCCAGCTTTGCCATTTACTAGCTGTGTGACCTTTGGCCAGTTTTTCCTCTTTATCTCATTTTCCTCATCCTCATAAGGAATTCATGTTGTGGCTGTTAAGAGAATGGAATGGCATTGTGTATGCGAGGCATTTTGTACAGTGATTCTGGCTGGTAGCATTTTTCAGTGAGTTTTGAGGTGTAAGCCTTTATCCTACGTGGACAGAAACAGGCCAAGGAGAGTCAAAGTCTAGCTCAAGAAATAATGTGTGTTATAGGTGGGTGGGTAAAGATGTGTAGTCTAAGTTTAGAAGTAGAGAGAATGGGCATAGTGCCAAAGGAAAGATCAGATGGAAGAGGCTTAACACAGTACAAAAGGCACCTTTTTGAAACTGACAAGCGAAGGGCAGAAACACCATGGGGATCTTTTGAATAAAAATAAAAAAAGAAACAGATATTTCTGTCTGAGAATCCTAGGAAATAACCATCCAGGTTGCTTGTCCACCTGTAGATGGCAAAACTGACATAAGTTGGTGAGACTGCTGAGATTCCACTCTGCTGGTACAACTGGACTCGAAAGTTTGGAGAATTGAAAAAGAGCATCTCAGCTCCCCACTTTTCTAACTTGGGATTTCTTCTCAAAGTGCAGGAAGCTTTGACCTATCGTAGAGACTGAGTAGAAAGCAGTACAGGAAACCATTGTGCTTTTTTAAAAAAAATAGGTAATACAAACAATAGTACAATTTCAAACAAAAATACCTAAGTTACTGTTCCTTTTATTCCTCATCCCCTAGTTCCCTTGGGAGGCAAACATTGTTAGCATTTCTTCTCGTCAGTGTCAAGCTATTTTACATATAAACAAGCACATGTTTATTTAATCAGTCAATTTTGATGACTGTGAGCTGCATCCATTCCCTAAGACTACGGTTGTCTGCCCTTCTTATACATTGTTTTTGCATTTGAACAGATGAATTTATAAATTCGCTAGAAGTAGAAACACTTGGTCAAAAGTTATATACATGGTTTGATTTGAACATTGCAACATACACAATGATAAAAATACCACTGTGACCTCACAGGAAGCAACTAAGTTTAAAATTTAAAATTTAACTCATTGCTATCCCAATGAGTTAGCAATAATTTCCATTTTAATTATTTTTCTCGAGAAGTCAGGTTGCACACCTTTTCATCTTGGTGACTTCTGTTGTCTATGAACCATCTGGAAGTTCCATTCTTGATTGTAATAACACTCAGGCCACTAGCTGGGCATGGTGGTGCACACTACTAATCCTAGTTGCTCAAGAGGTTGGAGCAGGAGAATTGCAAGTTCAGAGCTGGCCGCTGCAATTTAGCAAGACTCTGCCTCAAAGTCAAAATGTCTGGGGATGTAGCTGTATTGTAAAGCACTTGACATGCATGAAGCCCTGGGTTCAATCTCCTGTAATGCCCCCCCCCCCACACACACACACACACGTACACAATTAACCACGTCACCTTAGCATTTGTGATAGTGGAGGAAAGGAGGTCTGGGATGAGCTGATCTTTACCAGACACTTTTTGAAAGGAGCTTTGTAGAATTTCTGATAACAGCATGATACCACCCTGGAGAGCCGGAAAAAGGTGATAATAGGCAAAATAAACATAGCTGTGGCAAAGGCTCTGATTTATAATAACTTTATTTGAGGGAGTTTATTGAGGACTTTCCAGTCAGACTACTTAAATACCCACTCCGACGCCAGTGAATTTCCCTGGTAGATTTCCCAAGAAAAAACGAATTTACTTTAAGTTACAATTAAATTTCTAATATATTCCATCTAAAATCACAGCCCAATCCCAAGACCCACCAGTGGTTTTATTGGAGGAAAGACTGCAAAATTTTAAAATACCAAAATCATTGTAGCTTAGGAAAGCCACTAAAAAGGGTTAGAATAATTAGAGGAACATCCCTGCGGGCTCATGTTATAAGAAACCTGCAGAAACCTACCTAATCATCCCCTGCTGAATGTGAATGGTTTAAACACTGACTTTCTGCAGCTGAAACCTCAGAAGCAGGAGACCTAACCAGCCTCATTTCCCTGGCTGAGTAATGGACTTTGTACCTATATTAAAGGCAATTAAGCCAACAAGGCCTTAAAATTTGGCCCAGTGTCTGACCACAGAGGCTAACTAAGGATGTTTCTAACAGGAGCTTCTGAAAAGCCTACAGGAATTAGGGAACACAGAGAGAGGGTCATCTGAGATTTTTAAGCGCTAATGAACACCAGAATAGATTAACCCTCATCTATGTCCTCTCAGAAATGCAGACCCAGTTTTCAGCTCCAGCTCCAGCCCCAGCTCTGGATCACACTGGCAACTTATAAAATTAGAACATCTAAAACATACCCTTAACAGATTATCCATTTTATTCATCCAACTTGAACTTTATTCTGGGATGAATAATACTTTAATTTCATTCATTTGGTGAATTAGGTGGTGTCTGGAGAGTGGAGCCCTCCCGGTGCCTGCCTGAGTCCAATAGCTCGGGGTGCACGGGGTGGGGGGGGGGAAGAACTGGCTGTGGAGATGTTATTTTGCACTCTAGCAGCTGAGCCTTCTTAGCAATGATTATTTTGTCTTTCTGTTCCTTCAGGGCTCCCGTATAATATCATTTGGGGCTACACTAAAAGCAGCCATTTAGAGACAGAGTCTGTTCATGGTGTTGCTCGCCTGGGGGGCAAAAATCATTTAAAGCAAAGAGTGGGGGCAGTGAGACACAGAATTGAGATGTCAAAAAATAAAAAGGGGGAATCATTATTAGATTTCTTAGACATGAATGCTGTAAAGAAGTCAACTATATTTGTATCCTATTTTTTTTTTCTTTAGCAAAACAAAAAGATTAAATAAAACTCTGAGTCATGACTCCCTGAGCAGAAATAAACTTGTGAGGTAGTAATTCCCTGCACTGGTCTTGTAATTGATCTGAAATTGCTAGTAACCTAGATCTAGCTACAAAATCCTGTAGGGCCCTTGCACGCAGCTTCTTGGCACCTTCCTGGCACACCCATCTGTGTACATACAGTCACCAAGACCCATGCAATGAGAAAGCCCCTGTAAAACTTAGCAAGAGAACATCAAATATCAAGACCTGCTTAGCTGCTTGCAGCCATTGGGTGAAATCATTTGATAGCAGTTACACAGAAGGGAAATTCCAGACCTGAGGATAAAGACACATCCCCTGCCCCTGGCTCACACAGGACCCAACTATCACTAAACCTTAAAGGCTTTCTTCACTGCTTCAGATATGAAATGTTTTACTCTACAGATTTCAGAGACTAAATATGTAGTTAGGAACAACTAAGGAATTCACGGCTGAAGTGAAACTTTTATCAATAAATACTTGATAAATTACTTAAGGGAAATTAATATACTAAAACCAGTTTATTGAACAAATATTTGCTATACTGTTACACTGGGCCTCATGCTGGAATATTGAAAAAGATGCCATCTTTGGCTCCAGATAGCTAGTAAACTAATCAAATCAAGAGTGCCCAGCCTAATACAGAGTCACATGTCACCTGGGCTGACACTAGAATTAATTTGGAAAGTTGATTGCTTGAAAAATTCATTGAAAGAAATACAATGTGGGAAAGTTTCCTTCTGCCAGTCTACATGAAGAAATCTAAACTATATTTAAAAAATTTTTTCCCTTTGTGCTGCAAATCAAAGCCAGGGATTTGGGCATGCTATATTTGGACCTTTTCAGACAAGACAAAAATTATCATCTCTAGTTTTTTTTTTAAAGTAAAACTACTAAATTACTATAAGAACTCATTCCTAATTAACAGACCTGACATTTTTAAAGTGTCACATTTCTAGGAAGCTGATAAAATTTTCTCAAACTCATTTTGCAAAGTACAGTTTTTCAAATATATATTCTGTGTACTTACTGCCACAGAATATGCTTGTACTGAATTTAATAAGAATTGTTGGTCTGTTTAGTCTCTACCAAACTAAGAATGAAATAAGTGATGAATATCTTAGAAACTAGGATGAGCAAATGTACCTCATCTTTCAGTCAGACTTGGCAGAGATCAAGTTATTTCATTATTTTGTGCTGCAGTTCCTGGCATGTAAATGCTTAATAAATCTCCAAAAGTGCAGGACCTGGGGCCCAAGTGACTGAGTTGTCTGAGGTCACTGCCAAACAGCAGCACGGCCAACATCTAAGCAGTGTCGTTTAGCTTGAAAAACAGCACAGAAAAAATGATCCTAACATCTTGGAATCATCAATATGAAATGAGTAGTTGCTTAGGTTCAAATCGTAGCTCTGCCACTTACTAGCTATGTGACTTTGGAAAAGTTACTTAGTCTTATAAATTTCATAGTCAGTTTCCTGTCTATAAAACGAGAATAGTAATTGCTTCTCTTCAAATGGTTGTGGAAATTAAACAAGTTTAACTATTGGCACAGTACTGAGCACTCAGAAATGTCACCTCACCCCCTGCCTTGTGTTTAAAAATCATGATTTAAGCACCAGTGTTCAATCAGAAGGTAGATTCTGGCTGACGCTGTTGTAAAAACCCAGTACTTGGGTAGATTCTGATAAGAGAGCCTCCGCACGAGGGCCACAGTTCCACGCAAAGGGACTGAGTATCAGCTACAAGCAGGGCTTCCCAGCCTTCTCGGGTCCTTGGCAGCACAGAAAGGGAACTATTTACATGGCAGCTTGAGCCTCCAGCTCCTCAGGTCCTGGCCACTCACTCCGAGGGTTGGGAGAATACGTGGTTCAGTGTGTTTGCACCTGATTTGAGGCCCATCTGCTGGGAAGCTCTACTGAGATAACATACCTGTTAGCATTTCCTTGATGCCTCAGTTCTGATGGGGCATATGGTGTTGTGCCTGATGCATTGGCTCAAACTGAGACCTATACCAGTTTGTCTCAGCCAGGATTCTCTGGAGTGTGGAAACTCAGGTGCTTCCTAGAACTATTGTGTGGGCTGCCTGGGCACTGTCTCTGCCTCTGGAGCCCTTGCCATGGGAGTTAAAACGTGCCATGAAGAGGAGAGAGAGGGACTTGTGCATATGCAGCACCTAGTACCTGCACAGTAGAGCAATCCAGACAAGATGCAGCAGGGATGAAGGATGCCCACCGTGTTTACCTAAGCAAAGAGTCAAGCTGGTACAAAACCTACGGGCACATCTCAGCCACCCAGACATTAGGCATTCTGTTAAAAACAGAGCCTCTGTTGACTTCTTGGTCTGCCTGGCTGGTATTTGGTTGTTTAGAAGGTAGAAGAAACATACTGCAGGTGTTGCTGTTAATTCTGGTAAGCAAGGAAGACTAGGTTAGGAAAAAAATGCATTAAATGAGAAGTCCTGGGGAAAAAATGATGCTAACTTCTTGGAATCATCAATATGAAATGAGTAGAATTCAGCATTTAATCTTCCATGTCCTTTAACCTTTAAAAAATCATATTTAAAAAGAAACAACACCCTCAATGGGACTATTTGTCATGTGAGCTATGAAGACAGCACAGATAATCTGAGAGAGGAAGGTTTTCAGAGACCTCTCTGGTAAACCCACAATTTAAAACAGTGTTTTACAGAGAAGGAAGGTGGAACATCTGATCAAAAACAAAGGAGCTCAAAGCTTTTTTTTTTTTTTTTTTAAGAATACCTTATGGTTTTATAGAGGTGTGTTTTGTTTGGAGCAAAATCTTGAGCAGCATAGTAGCAGAGCCATTCTTGAAGGTGGTACATGACTTTAATTGGAAGGGGGCAAAGCTACTCAACTTCTGTTCAATTTGTATTTTTTTTTTATTTTTTCCAACAAGGAATATATGAACTACAGAATGTAATGAGAACAAAGAGAAGAAAATTGAAGTCCAAGATAAGAGAATAGTGAGAAGACGTCTTACTGGCTTGTGATTAGTTCAAGTCTGGTAGGCTCAGAAGAGTGCGTCCCTGAATAGTGAGACAATTTGCTCTGTCGCTGCTGAGTCAGCATTTGGTGCCTTTGAAAAACCACAGAATCTTGGGAAAATACCAGAAGAGAAGGCAGGAAAATGAGTTTCAGAAACCACATTGATAAGCTTAATGGTGATACCAAGGACTGGGTCTTTTTAATGCACCTAGAAAAGCACAGATCTGCTCAGGGTTAAGTCATGCTAAAATTTTGTCTTTTTGAGACAGGGTCTGGCTATGCAGTTCAGGCTGGCCTTGAACTCATTACATAGTTGAGGCTGGCCTCAAACTCACCATGATCCTCCTGCCTCAGCCTCCTGAGTTCTGGGATTACAGGCATGCACTACCATGCCCAACTCATGCTCTAGGTATTTCTTACAGAGGGAATTTAATTCAGGGAATTAGTTATGCAAGGGACAAAAGAACTAAGAAACTAAATTGTGCAACAGAAATGAGCAACAACTGGAACCTGCTAATAATCACTCCTAGACCAGAGGGACAAAAAGACAAAGGAAGGTGACAGTGTTCTGGCACCTAGGAGCTGGGGTCCATGGGAAAAGGGTAAGTTATTCCTTTGGGGGGTAGTAAAACAGCTGGTTTTCATTTCACTGAAGAAAAAATGTAACTCTGCCTCACATAAACATCTAAACTCCTAACGAGTTCATAATCCAAATGTGAAAAATGAAGAGATAGCACCAGGAAGCTCCTTCCAGTGCCCACGGTGAGCCATGGGCAGTCCTCTCTCCAGCTGGTGTGTTTTGTCAGCTCCAAGACTTAGTACTCGAAGTACCCTCTGCTGGGATGCCCAGCACAGCCCCACTCCCAGCCCACTATAACTGATCTTTCCAAACCTCTCCTGCTTCAAGCATCGTTAGCTCAGGAGCTCTTCATCTCTGACTCCTCCACAAGCTTAGCTGAGTGCTCCTTCTCTGATTACCTGTATCAGAGCAGCAGTGAGCTCTTTGAGGCAAAGACCAAGTCTCATCTATCCTTACCTCAAGCTTGATACAGTGCCTGGCGCAAGAACTGGCATTTGAGTAGCCAGTGCCCTGAGACTTAATTCTGTTTCCAGTCCAACCTGTATTAGTTGAGCATCTGCTAGGTGCTTAGGACTTTTCTTACAGTGGAGGACACGAAAGTGTGTGATGTAACAGTCTCTGTTCCTCCAGGGCTTACTGTATGGTTGGGACTCAAGACGCATTCTCAAGGATGTCTCACCCAGTGAGTTCTGAAGAGGACTTGGATTTTCCTGCTGAGCACATTGGCTGCCTTAAATAGAAGCCGAGACAGATGGGAAGATGCAGCAGATGGGCAGCACTTGGGGCAGCGAGCAGAGAGGTGGGAGTCCTGGATGGCATCCCGGCCTCCGTCAGCTCCCAGCTGTGTGACCTGCTCACCCCACTCCCCGTAGCGGGCACATATGCCAAACAAGGAGGGCGGGCCAGGCAGCAGCTCTTAGCCCTGCCACAGGTCGGATTTAGACCCAGATGCCTGTGCAGTTGGTTTGGGGTAGAGCTTGGGCATTGATACTGCTTCATAACCTTCCCTGGTGATTTTTAAAAATCAAGTTTAGTAAGAAAGGTGCATCATACAATTCACCAATGTAAAGCATACAAGTCAATGGTTTTTTAAAATATTTTCACAGAGTTGTACAAACCGTGGCAATCTAATTTTGAAACATTTTTATTCCTCCTAAAAGAAGCTCGGTACCATTCACAGTCACTCCCTGCTCATTTCCTCCTGTCCTCCTAGGGAACCGGTGATCTGCTTCCTGTCTATTGTAAACGTTTCATATAAATGAAATCACACAATACATGACCTTTTGTGTCTGCTTCTTTCATGTGGAATAGTTTTTTCATTTCTTCTTGTTTTGCTAGGTAATTTTCCATTGCATGGATATACCACATTTTGTTTATCTCTTCTCCAATTAGTAGACATGTGGGTTCTGTCTACTTTTTGGTTTTTTGAAGTATGCTGCTGTGAACATTCATGTACAAATCTTTGCATGGACATGTTTTCATTTTTCTTGGGGTTTTATCTAGGAGTGGGGTTATTGGGTCATAAAGTGACTCTTCATGTAATTATTTGGTGGAACTACCAGGCCATTTCCTACATTGACTATGCCATTTGCATTCCATCCAGCATTATATCCGGACTCCTTTGGTGATTTAATTTCACCCAGAGTTTAAAGTCACTAAACTGGAGAATGTCTGTGGGGCTCTATTTCTAAATCTATGTGGTTTCTTATGCAACATGAGGTCCCCTAGGCTGATCTCCAGAGCCCAGGTCTTCCAGAATGTAGCTGAGGTGTGGAATGTATGGCTTCTCAGTGGATCCCGGTCACTCAGCTTTCTTTTGGATAGGAACCTTGTGTTCCAGTTTGAGACCCTCCCTCTATCCTTGTCTGAACTGGTCACATTCTAGAAATACCATGATTCAATGTGCAGCACATTTTGTTTGAGCACCTGTGTTGGGCTGGCTGAGATCCCAGGGTCAGGGAGCAGAGAGGCACTGGTTGGAGGATGTATGGATTAAGCAGGGCTGGAAGAGCCCCTGCCATACCACTGGTTTTGCAGAGATGCACCCACTCAATGCAGACAGTGGAGTCCCCTAGCACACAGGTCTGGTGGGAACATTAGCTTCTCCTGAGTTGGAAGCAAAATGGGAACAGGTCTTCCCCTGAGAAAAGAGAAGAGAAAACATTAGACCAGGTTTAATTCTCACTTTGCATTTACTGATAGGGACCATTATTCATCTTCCCTTAGCCCCAGCATCAGTGTGGCATCAGCAGTATCCTCGCAGGACAGCTTGAATCTAAAACATTAAAATGCCTGGTACAAGGGTAGGGATCAGCCCCCAACTTCTGTGCCACTTTGCTTCTCCCCTGTCAGCATGGAAGTGGCTTCAGCCTGAATATCCCTTCTCTGCCACTCACCCTGAAACCAGGACCTGTGATCTGCTCTCCAGAAAGCCAGAAACCTCGTGAGCTTCAGTTTCTGGTGAAGGCCAATGTGCCTGAAGCTCAGGGGCTGCTTCATGCTCTTGGACATTGTCGGGTGGGTTTGAACTTCTCTACTGCGGCCAGCAGGGCAGATGTACAAGCTCTTAGAGCCACTTATGTCATAGTGTCTGTGAAGGGCACTCTCAGGAGTCCACAGGGAGCAATCGCAAGGCCGTGAGAAATTTCCTCAGTGGACCCACAACCCTCCAAACTCCATGTTAGAATCTTTGGGATAGTCCTGGTATGTACAAGCTGAGGTCACTCCCAGGTGATTCTTCTGTCTGCTTGGGAATCTGCTCTTCTACAGACCCTTCACCTGACCTAATTCCTGAGTCTAACCTCAGACAGCTTCTGTGACCCTCACCCATTTCTCTTCCCATTTGTCTCTTTCTTATTCTCCCGCTAAGTAACTCTAAAATGAGTGTCACAATGCATATTTTACTTGCCGTATTAATGCAATTTCTTACTCCCTGAAAATATATGTGAAGATACATATATACAGTATGTACATCTATAACTGTATAGTGCTGTTTGACTTCACTCTGGGTTTCCTTGGAATTAAAAAAAAATCACATGCATTTAACTTGGAAAGACAAGTACATGATACTACAAGTACTGAGTCTGCAGCAAGCATCGCTAATTAATCACTGCCCTGAGCCAGGCACAACCTCAGAATTCTCTTCCATCTTGCACTCTGGGCAGAGAGTAAGGACCAGTTGGAGCTGACAGCAGAGACAGTGTCTATTTGCCGTCCTTTTGAAACTATTACTCAGAGCTTTCCAAGTTCACTTCCAGGCCTGAATGTATGCCAGATCTCTGCTACGAGCCATCTTTCCCTTGAGTGTTGACTCTCTCTCATGGCAACCCATCAGCAGCTCAGTCGTGTTAAGGAAGCCCTCATTCTCCACCTCCTTTTTCTGTTTATGATAGACGGGAGACACTTGCCTTGTGCTCTAGTCTAAAAGACTTGGAGTTATCTGATGCTCCCCATCTCCATGTTCTCCCTGTCCCAAATCTCGCCAATTCCCCTGTCCTGTCCCTGTCTTCATTTCTGTGTTTCTCTGATCCATCCCTCCTGCCTAGACAAGTCCTGGGCCCATGTACAGCCATAGGCTTGCACGTTGAGAAAGAAGGGAGGGGAAGGAAGAGCTTTGGGGTCCTCACCTGTCCACCCGGGCAAAGGCATTTTCTCTCTTCTGAGCTCCCAGTCTCTGCACCTCCATAGGTCAGATGTTATTTTTTCAACGTATGAGAGACAAAGGAATAATGTTAACAGGCTTTGATGTCCACAGAGCTGCTATCAAATGCCAGCTTCCTCCCTCCCTCCCAACATCTCTCCCTTCCTCCCTCATTCTCTTCCCTCTCTTCTTTCCTTTCTTCCTCAAACACTTACAGAGCACCTACTGTGTATCCAGCAAAGGTCTGAATTTCTGTGCGACTGGGTATTTTGGGTAAAATACCTAGCATAGAGCATGAAGCATAGGCAGATAAATAATCCGGAGAAAGGATGACTAGGGTGTGGACACTTAGCTGGCTTCATGTTCCAGAGAGGGAGTGAGGTCCAGTGTGACTGACCAAGGTTCCACTGAAAGGCCAAGCAGGACTAAGACTAGGGTGTCTCTGCTCCAGCTTGGTGCCCCTGTCACCGCCTCTGTGGGGAGGGTTGACATCCTGGATATGGCTCAGGTGAGGATGGAGTGTATTCCCAGAAGCCAAAACCATCCTTCTTTCACTTCTTACACACACACACAGCACACACACGCACACACGCATGCACGCACACAATACGAGACTGTCCTTGGGCAAAGTCTCCAGGACTGTCCGTGAGCAAAGTCTCCAGGATTAGAGATCCAGCTCCTGAGGCAGTGCAGGGACAAGCAGTGCCCTTTCTTCTGGTGTGTCCTGCTCCTGCGGCAGGGTCTTCTTGGCGCCTCCTTCCCAATGTCCCCTGTGACAGGCCTACAGACCTTGCCGACACTATCTCAGGACAATCCCAGAGAGCAGCTGGCACCCTTTCCACAGTGTCCTGTTGCCCACGTGATAACCTGCCACGTTTGGCCCCAGCTCGCTTCACGTTCTCCCTGCCTGCCGGGACCATCTTCATGCCCACTCTCTCCCAGGTGTCCTGCCCTTCTAACCACCATTCATTTGCTCCTGCTGTGCCTTCAGCCTGTGAACACTACTGACCTTTTCTACCTGAAGTTCTACGCCCTCAAAAAAAGCCAATAACAAACCGACACTGATTCAGAGCCTGTGGGCTGTATGGGAGAAATCCAACTACCCCAATCTGCCAATGCTTTCTGTGAACCTTGTGAAATAAAATAGTTCAGTGATAGAATCAGCTTCAGATCTGGTTAGATCTAGGCACTGAGATGATACCACCAGTTTTTTCTCTTACAACTACCTTTAGCCTCTGCTCATCTTTTCTGTCTTTGTGTGTGGGCCTCGTTCCCACTGATAATTCTCCTTTATGTCTGGAGAAGATGGTCACAGCAGGCTCCATGTGTATCATCCCCATGGCCACAATCAGCTGACTCATTATGCCAGTAATGCTAACAGGGGCTCTCTGCTTGTTGGGATGGGCAGGAATTTCTCATTTGTAATGTGATCCTATCATGGGATGACTTAAAATTATGTTATTATTTTTAAGTTTTCCTTCCAGTTAGAGAATGTCCTTTAAAAAATAGAAATTATTCCATTTCAAAGGTAGGAATTTTTATGGTATGAGGTGTAATGTCTCTGATATATTCAAATTGTCACTTTTCTTTCTTTCCATACAGAGTGCTTATGATGCTGTATTTTAAATAGGGTTCTCTTTCCTGAGCCTAAATCTCTTGGTCTTAGAGGACATCTTTGATTGTGTGCACAGGACCAGCAAGACATTTTGCATTCCTAAATCCTGACTTTGTCGCCACCACAGCTACCCACTCCCCTCCCCAGTGCTCAGCCCCTCGGACCGGCTGCCCTTTGGCATCGAGGAGAATGGGGGCACACCATTCCCCCCAAAAGCTTCAGGAAGGCACCACCACCAGCATCACCACCACACCAACTACGGCCTCTCACTGACCCTGGAGAACAAGGAGGGGCCTCTGAGGTCCCCGAACGCCAGCAGCAAGTCCCTTACAAGTGAGTCAGGTGGAGGGGGCAGCAGGGGGTGGCGAGCAATGTCCCAGGAAAGGACATGCTGGTGACCAGGTTTGGGCAGGAGTGGACAAGAGATGGATGCATTTCTGCAGGCATGATCTAGAGATTACAGCTTTCCAATAAGCTCCAAGTCAGCTGTGTCAGGGTCACAGTTCCCTTCCTGCCTCATTTCTCAGCAGCTCTCTGCTTGCACAGGACCCAGCTCTGGAAAGAGGAAAGCATGGCAAAGAGAAAGAGGGAGGGAAGTTAGTGATTGGAGTTTCTGCCTGCCTAACAACTGAAAAATACATTCTGTCCCCTTGCTGACATCTGCTGCTGAGTGGAAGGTGGCATTAGGTAGATCGGGTTGGCCCATGATGTGGTCCCAGTAAGAAGTTACAGGAATAGAGAATCAACAGAAACACTGTGAGCAGTGAGATTGAGTGACATTGTATCTGTTTAATCTAATAAAAAAATACGGGCTTGGGTTTTATATGCATGATGTGTGGTTTTATTTTAGAAACATCTTTATTGCATTTTACCTAAGAACTTGTCTCTGATAGACCAGGGGGAAAGAGCCTAGTTTTTTGTCTTTGATTTGGGAAGCACTGATATAGAGTCAAGGTAAGGTAGCTTTGATACTGGTTCTTGCTGTGCAGCCAATTCCCTCTCTGATCCTTGATTTTTTTCATCTATGTATGGAATAGAGAGAGGGTGTCAAAATGATCACCAAGTAGGCTGGGTGTTGTGGCACATGCCTGTAATCCCAGCACTTAGGAGGCTGAGGCAAGAGGATTGCCATAAATTTGAGGCCAGCATAAGCTACACAGTGAGTTCAGGGCCATCTTGGACTACAGAGTGAGACCTTGTCTCAAAAAAAAAAAGAAGAAGAAAGAAGAAGGAAGAGAAGGAGCGGGGAAGGAGAAGGAGAAGGAGGAGGAAGAGGAAGAGGAGGAGGAGAAGGAGGAGGAGGAGGAGAAAAAGAAAAACAGAAGAAGAAGAAGAAGAAGAAGAAGAAGAAGAAGAAGAAGAAGAAGAAGAAGAAGAAGAAGAAGAAGAAGAAGAAGACCACCATCACCACCAAATAATCCTCCAGCACCAACAATGAATGATTCTCCACTGGCAAACAGGGTGAGCTCTTCAGCCATCACCTGTACACGCGGGGAACGATTCTGAGGTGGCTGAACCAAAAGCAGGAACTCATAACCCACTTGATATATAAAGAATCTTAATTCTACATCCTCGTCTTTGCCCTCACTGCCCTTTCCATGTCCCGGCCTCATCTTTTGTATCTGAGTAATTTTCGTAGCCTCATATTGGGGCACCTGCTCTTGTGTAATCTGCACCTAAAAGCTGTCAAAATAAGCTCTCACACGGAGCTCTGGCCAGCTGCCTTACAGCCTTCAGTAGTTCTTCACTGCCCTGGTTAAAGCCCACGCTTCTGAACGTGACCACATGCAGTCTGTTGTGGCTTGGCTGCTGCCATGGTGTCTGGCTGCCCCCAGCCCTAAGGACTCTCTAGCTACACAGAGCTCTTGTCCTCTCACTAACAGCTGTGCTGGTCCCAGCTCTGTCTTTTGCAAGTGCTGTTCCCTCTGCCTACATGAACTCCTATACATCTCTCAGGAGCCAGCTCAAATGTTATCAGTGAAATAGTCCACATCATCCCTCCGCCAACCCGGGAATTGGAGTTCTTTCTTGCTCCTGTACAATTACAACCATTTTTACTTTTTATTTGGAGTCTCTGTGTATGCACCTGTCTGCCCTTGAGACTAGAATTGTGTCTCATTCACTTCTTTATTCAACTCCCCAAATCCCAGTTGCAAACAGTACTTAGCACAAGTTTTACTATGTAATTAATATTTAATGCATGTAGTGAGTCAGTGCAATCTACAGAAAGGAATGGTGGCAAACTAATCCAAAGTAGTATAAAAATCAAAATCAGTGGATTTTACTTTAGAAACATAACATGGCTTTTAAGGGCTTATTTATGTTCCTATTAGTCTGAACACTAAGCTTTCCAGTTTGCACAGTACTGTTTAATATTCAATGCCTGTGTATATGAATAACCTCACTTAATATTTGCAGCAGATCTGGGAGGTATTTTACATTACAGTGGCTCAGAGGCTCAGAAAGGTAAAGCAGTTTACCCAGGGTCACCCAGCTCATTAAGTGGGAGAATTAGGCCTTGAGCCCTTGATCTCAGCTTCATACCCCATTAAGCTGGAGGAGGAAAAGGCAGGCAGAAAATGGGCTGGGAGTCAGGCTTGGCAAGTGCCCTTATTTCCTCTAGCCATCTGCCCTTTCAATCATTACATATTCATTTCCCTTGGGCCACTTTGTAGAACTGAGTCCAGGAGGACCTGCCCTGTTCAGCGAGACTGCTGCCCATCTGAAGAAGCTGGAACTAGAGACTGTGAAAGCTGCTGGACCCTGGCCTGCTCTGCACATCAATATAAACAAGGTACCAAGGGCTAGATGGACTCTGTGCTCCTGACAAACCTGTGATTATCTTCCTGCTGCCTCCTCAGCCATGACCTGTGTCCAGGAGGAATTTCTACTCTATTTTTTAAAATTTCTTTGCTGGTTGTCTTTTAGGAACTAGATTTTACTTCCCTTCTTATTGGATGAATTATAATGGTAGGCATTGCCCATTACCTCCCATGCCCCCTGGCTGGTCTTCTTCCTCTTAATCTCTTGGCTTTCAACTTTTCTTCCTCAACACACAAGATCAATGGTTTGAATGGGGCTTAACCAGAGTCTGACAAAATTTGAAGCTACTCTATAAAGAAATACAGCATATTGTGCAGCAAAGCATCCAAGGCTGAATGGTAATTAGCAGCTGCTATGACTATTGGTAGGACACTGAGGGTAGTGGTTTGCTTGGGTGATGACATACCTGAGACAGCTGTGGTGATGGGGCATTTCCTTGGAGCTCAAGCTGTAACTTCTCTCCTCCCTCCACTCTAAGAAAAGCATCAGGGGTTGGGAGTGTTGCTCAGTAGTAAAGCACTGCTGAGCATGTGCAAAGCCCTGGGCTCAATCCCCAGCAAGTAAGCTATAATTATGTGAGTATACAGCAACTTTCACTCTATATTAAAGCGTAAGCAAATGATTCTCATAAATAAAGCATTCCTTGAACAGATACTGGTCGGTATCGTGATGGCACAGTTGGGAACTATTGGCTTGGCTAGGTTTGAAATTTTCTTCCCAGTCATAAGGATAGAACATCCTCTGATTCTTCTCAGGTTTAAATAACCTCTTAATTTAATGATGAAAAACTATGGTTGCCACCCAATTCCAATGTTATACTCAAACTTATCACAAGAATTAAAGTCTTAGTCTGATTTCAAATGTGTAAACAATTTGCATCAACAATCAAAAATGCATGTGATCATTTGTTTGTCCCTAAAAGATATCCTCAAACAGATGGCCCTGTTCCAACTATCATGTCAAAGCCCAATTTCATGTCATTATGTGTTTCAAAATCTGTATTTCCATAGTGAATGATAAAGTATGTTTCTACAGTTCAAATTGAACATGAAATATAAAATACAGTCATTGAAAAGACAGAAAGTACATTCCTGGGGCCATCCTCCAAGTGGGAATTATGGTCTTATAATCTCCCATAGAGATGATTTTTAAACAAACAAGTAAAAAATTAATTCATCCAGTGATGCACAATTTTTCCCAATTTATATTGGCCTTTACCTGAGTCAGTCATACAGCTGAATATTATCGCCCTTGCTTCATCCAGATGGAACGAGAACAAGTAAGATTAAATTTTATGTCCAAAAATTCAGTTTAGAATTACTAAATTCAAAAGGGAAAAAAGTCAATGTTGAATGGCCATTCTTTTCTTATTTTAGCAGCATTCCATTTTTTACAGTAGGTTTTTCAGTCATTACTGTCAGTATAAACTACATTCCCTTAAGCAACTGTCAAACATTTCAAATGAGCTTTATAACTAATTTAATTCCTGTATCCCAGCATATTACTCCAAAGAGATTAAACCTAATTAAAAATTAACTCTTTATACATCAATAAAAATATCCATTTAAGTATGGAACAAATATCTAAATGATTTATAAACATAAAATGAATCCTACCTTTCAAAATAAATAAGTCATAAATAAGTTACTAGTTGCCTACAGGAGAAAACTAAGTCCTTCAGGATAGTGCGTCTGGTCAGACAAGCCAGTTCTTTAAACCCAGCTTGATGGCTTAGCATCATTAGTGTCCTCATTTCTGATGTGATTTTTGTTATATTGTCTTTCCTAATCAAAGAATGTAGTACAAAAGTGCTATTCATTTTTTCCCACTTGAATATCCTAAAAATCTTATGAAGAAAGAAACAGAGAGGTTAAGAGAGCTAATAGGTTGAACGGATAAAAACTCTAGCTTGGGAGTTAATCAACATCGCTGTCTATCTCTGTCTATAAATTTTACCTTCTCTGTGTTTCTGGGCAAGTGACTTCCCATCTCTGCTTTGTTTTTCTCATCTGTAAAACGGATATAATAATATCCTGGTTTCTCTACAGATCATATAAACATTTTGTCTTTTATTAAAATAGGGATAATAAACCAGGTATGGTGGCATACTGCTGTAATCCTAGCACTTGGGAGGCTGAGGCAAGAATATCATTGCAAGTTCAAGACCAGCCTGGGCTACAAAGTGAGCCCAAGGTGAGCCTGAACTACAGACTATCTCAAAAAGAGTAAATAAATAAATAAAAATTAA
The DNA here is from genome assembly GCA_004027455.1 of Hydrochoerus hydrochaeris. Taxonomy (NCBI): domain Eukaryota; kingdom Metazoa; phylum Chordata; class Mammalia; order Rodentia; family Hydrochaeridae; genus Hydrochoerus; species Hydrochoerus hydrochaeris. The sequence continues at coordinate 68,989 of PVLA01004919.1, forward strand.
AAATAAAATAAAGAAATAAAATAGGGATAATAGAGCTGGGCATGGTTGCGCTCCTGTAATCCCAGCACTCAGGAGGCTGATGCAGGGGAGTCATTGCAATTTCAACACCAACACGGGCTACAAAGTGAGCCCAAGGGCAGCCTGAACTGCATAGGGAGATCTTGTCTCAAAAAAACAAAACAAAAAAATAGTGATAATAATAGTGACTGTCCCACAGGAAGCTCAAAGTAAATGTTAACTACTAGGGACTGGCACATGCTAGGCAAGAGCTCTGCCAATCAGTTACAGCCACAGCCTTTTTGTTTGGAGACATGGGCTCACTTAGTGGTCCAAACTGGTCTCCATTGGCTGGATTACAAGTGTCACTCCCAGCTCTGTTTTAATCGTCATCACCTTGGTTTTTTGTTTTGTTTTGTTTTGTTTTTGCTACTGAGGCTCAAACTCAACATCCCCACCATCCCCCCACTTTTTAACAATGATGCTAGCAGGGAAAAGCTGGGGTTCATAGCCAAGTCTTCTGCCTGTCTGTATGGTGCTATATGAAATTGCTGAGCTCTGTTCTACCAAATGCTCTTCTAGGTACTTGAAGATCCACTGGGAAACTGTATTCTATGTCCTTGTTTCTTTATTAAATTTCCCTATATTTCCCCTGTGGCTTTCATAGGATTCCTACAATGAGTACTGTACCAAGATGCTCAGTAGAACTTGTGATTTAACGAATAAGATTAATTTCAGAACTTGGAAAACTTGAGGGCTCTAGAAGATTTTATTCTTGCCCTGGTACATGGTGGTAGACATACCACATTTAGTTCTGATACTACTGAATTGACTTCATATAGTTTTGTGCCTTTATTATTAAACACATATATCTTCCGGTAATAACTGTATGTCATCATAATCATCTTCATTAGGTATTTATTGGATACTTACTCTACATCAAGCCCCATATTTGCACTGGGATTTGTAGTGACCACAAAAATACACTTAGCAATGAGTCATTATCTCCCAAACGTGGTATGTGTGTCATCTAAGATGATTTCAGGTTACATGCATGGATGAATATTTTTTCTTTTAATAGTTATGTAAATGTCATTATGTCTGTTATAATAAATATAATAATTACAGAACTTATAATTTCAAAGATATTATTGCTTCGAACATGACCGAAGTAGGAATATGTCATTCCCGGTAATCCACTTTAACTAGATCATAAATTTAGGTACTTGTTCAGTTAAAACACAGGAGATGGTAAAAATAGTGAAGATGGATCCAAATTACTGAAGTTGAAGATATTATCTCCAATATGGTAACAGTGATGGGGTAGAGCTCAGTGGCAAAGCACATATTTAGCATGCACGAGACCCTGGGTTCAATTCCCAGCTGATATATAACAAATATAAATTCCTTGTTGAATCACAGCTCATTGCAAGATTTATTGTAAAAATGTTAATGAATATTTTTCAGTCTTCCCTTTGACCCTTCAGGTTACAAAATTGGATCTGTGTCAGAGATGGTAGTTACAAGGGGAAATGGCATTGGGTTGGGTTAAGGAAGTTGAAGGTTGAATCCTGGTTCTGCTCCTGGCTCTCACTGCAAACCTTCCTCTCTTAACCTTCACCTCAACTCCTGATGCATCGTCCCCCAGCCTCACGAGAGAATGGAATGATGCCCTTGTGTGTCCTCTGCAGAGTACAGTACAGGCACAGACCTAAGGAGTGGCAACACATTTGCCTGTATCTATAGATCTAGGTGTTAATTACTGTTGTAATTGTTAGGGAAAATTAATAAATGTATGTGTTTTCTTTTTCTTTTTTTTTCTTTGTTTACCATGTGTTGTCTATCTTTTGCTTTGTCTCAGGCTGAAGAAAAGAAAGTTGCTGAGAAGACACTGCAGACCCCACTGCTGCCTTCCCCGGTGGCGGACCGCGTGAAGTGTAACATCCTGAAAGCACAGCTGGAGAATGCCTCCCGGGCCAATGCCCAGGTATGCAGCCCAGGTGTTCTGACTCCACCTTACAGGGCTCCCTCGATGCCCAAACAAGGACTGAGACACTGGGTCAGAGGAGCCGGAACCTGAGACAGGAGCCCACCTGGGTATGTAAGCCAAGGCTTTCAAAGGAAGAATTAACTGGGATACAGTTATTAATTAGGTAAGCGAAAGAGCAGAGAGACAAATGGGCTGCAGTAGCTCTCACACAGCATACACAGGAGTCTACAGGAAAGCTGGTGCACCAGCAGAGACCAGCAGGCCAGCACGGGGCTGGCGAAGCTGCATTTTCACCTGTTCACAACATGCCACGCTAGGTCCCATTACTCTAAGAGATCTGTAGTAGCGACCACAGGAAGCGCATCTCATCCGTACAGCTGAGGGAGCAATGATGCCCTGAATATTCAAATGTCTTAATAATTTCTAATAAGAGCTTGGATTTCCAAGCAAGGGTCCCTGTGACCAGTGCTGGCGTCTCTGAGCTCGAGGAGGCACCTCAGGTGACCTGGCGGAACACTTTGAGGAGGGGACATTGGCTGGCTAGTGTTGTGCCTGAGGTGAACACAATGATGCAGCATCTGCCAGATGCTGGAGATCTGTAAACTGGAGTTGAATGGGAGAAATCACCATGGCCCTGGCAAAGAAGCCAGGCTGTTACGCACAGGAGCAGGAAGCAGGTAGGAAGGAGTAGGCCTGTTCCCACTAGCGCCCCCTATTGCTAGGTCCTGGCATGAGGCCAGCTGGCAAAGCATTTGCTGAGTTTACTGATTCTCAGTCCTAGATCCACTCAGTAGATGTTCAGAGAGTGAATTTAAATGAGAAATGATAGGTCAGTAACTGCCATAAATTTTCTCACTTGGCACCCATAACAGATACTACTCATTATAAGTAATGACCACTGCACTCCCTGTAAAAACACTCTCCCTAAATACAGTCTCAGAATCATTTTCTCTCTTTTTTTTAAGAGTAGGAAAGATTTGTTGAGAGATAACTCCTGAGAGACAGGTGGAGACCAAAACTGGGTTGCCACTGAGGCATTTTGTTGAGAGCAATTTAAACAGCAAAGTCATCATGTGGGTACAACTGCAACCACCTTATAGGATTGTAAGTATAGCTGCTTAGCTAATACTGAGCAGACAGTGAAGCAGGTCATATAGCAAGGATATATGAAGAACAAAAGCATTTTGGGGAAGGGATGGGACTACATGCTCTGGTCACCCACCTGGGTGATTCATATCTATCTGGACTTAATGGACTGAGTGACACCAATTACAATATAATTGAAAATTTGCATTCATCCCTTAGAGAAATATGCAAGTCTGGCCATTGTGATTCTAATCTCAAGGCCTTCCTTCTTCAGATGTACCTCCAGCCACACTTTGGATGTGTTCTCACCTTTTGTACTGACTCCTTTAAGAGCCCAGCCCTGTCTGACTGCCTATTGATTTCTATATAATTTAATTGTCTATAGTAGTCCTGCCTCTAAAGGGCTACCCGTAACTGCGGTTAGGGGAGAATGGGTGAAATTCAGGATCATTCACTACAGTGTTCCAAGGAGAAAACACCAGTCCCTTAAAGATTTCACTCAGATAGAAAGCCATTTGCCATTCTGCCCTATGAACAATATAGAAAAGCTAAAGTTGTCCATGAATTCATTAGAAAAATATATAACTATCTTCAGTCATTATAAACCTAATATTTATGTCTATGTTGCTGTGGAAATATGTTATTATGTCTACATATGTATGTAGCAATATGAATAATTTTAATCTTCCCCGAAACATACCGTGAAAAACAAGAGGAGGCTTATAAAATTTCTTCCATTTGGGAGCTGGGCTGTAAATAGGAAACAGTAAAGTACTGCAGCGTCACCATACACTTAATTTGCTAAACTCTCTGAGTCTTGGTTTCCTCATGTGCAAAATGGGGATTACAGTTTGTACCATTAAATTCTTGGGAAGAGTAAATGAGGTGATCTATGTAAAGTACCTGACACAATCCACTGCTCTACCATTGTGGACATAGGGGCATTGTTGATCACAGATACGATGTGAAAAAGTTGATAGGCACACTGAGCTTTTTGCAGATAATGGTAGTAGCACTTTTCACATGATGCTCAGACTTGCTCATTGCAAACTCAGTCATTTCAAAGTTATAGTCACAGTTCTTTGTCTTAAGTCTACTCTCTTCATTGTTTTAAAGTACACCATTTTTATACTATGAAACAGATAAGCCTGACATACACATCACAGTTTACAAAAATATTATCTGCACCAGGAGGTTGCATCATGTTCTTAGTGGCCCTGGGTTTCTGCTGCGATGAAATACAGTGTATTGGAAATACTTCATTCCATAGTGTCAGAAAAGATGAGAGATAAGTACAAAGAAAAGAAAATGTCCTGGCTGGACAGATGTGGAAAGGCCCAAAGCAGAAAAAGAGAAAAGTGTCAATGATTCAGAGCAGCATTGCCCAAGATTTCATAGGGAACATGGGCCCCACAGGATGCTCACTGATCATTCTGGAAATGCTACTTACTGAACTTCCCAGACAGGGAGCCGTAGGTCTGTTAGCCACCCATTAGGTTTTTATAGGCTCCGAGAACTCTTATGGGAAAGAAACCCGTTTATTCTCCTCTACACCTAAATTGCCTGCAGAACCCTTTGTAAAAAAGCTCCCATTGTCATCTGCAGACTAGTGTTCATGGGACATGGAAATATGTTTCAGGAATCCCAGCTTTTGGGAGGTAGGCGGTGTCTTTGCAGTAAAGGACATTGAACCCAGGAATTTGTACATGCTAGGCAAGCACTCTACCACTGAGCTAGATCCCTAGCTCTTTTATAATTTTATTTGAAGTGGGTCTTGCTAAGCTGCTCAGGTTGACCTTAAACTTATAATGCTCCTGCCTCAGCCTCCTGAGTAGCTGGGATTACAGGCATGAGACACCAAGCCTAGCTCCTGGTTTAGTGCTTTGAGAGGTTGTGTTAGAAAGGCCTTGGTGCACTGACAGGGATTTATATGTTAATCCACTACTGACTTCAATGCAGGGCCAGGATATAAGGGAGAGGACAGAAGTCCAACAGGCCAAGAGTGCTGTCTCTTATTGCTCACTCCAAAAACGGCTTTGATCAGGCAGCAGGGCCGGTCCTTATGTGGGAAACCATGGTAGGCTAACAATCCAGTGCCCGCCAAGCCAGTATCCTTAAAATCGTTGCTCAACATTTGCCTAGAACAGAGGCCACTGTATACTGTGGTGTAGGTGTGAGGGCCACAGGCTCCTGCATTTCCCACTGGCCACCAGTGTGCGTTCTGCTGGCCTGGCCAGCTGAGTGGGTGTTTCCCGCCACCCCTGCCATTCTTTGGGACTCACCAGTGGGAGGAAGACAAGGCTTCTATCAAAACTGAATGACGTAATCCCTCCTAAACTTCTTACACTGATGTGAAAGGACAGAGTCCAAATTCTTTTATAAACTGTAAGTCACTGTGAGCATGGCGCTGATTATTATTCTTGATCTAAATGTGAGTTAGGGATTCAGCTGTGGGCTTTTGTTTTCCCACACCATCCTTTTCTCATTTAGAATGAGCTGGCTCATAGCAGGTGCTTAATAAAATTATGAATACAGAAATTGATTACATTTAGTTGATTGTGTCTTAATTCCCTTAGAGGGGAATGACTCAAGGAAACAGTTTTGATAATTTACATAAATACCAGGGCAAGAGTTTCTAGTGCCTGAATATTTGATGAATTGCCAATCTGTTCACCTTCACTTCTCCATATCCTTTGAATGTAGGTGACTTGGAAATGTTTTTTCATGCCAAGATGCTCAGTTTTTACTCACCCACCTGTTTTTCTTTTTTAACAGATAGGAAAGGAGGAATCAACATTTGTAAATATCAATAAGAAGTCAAGTCTTCAGGATGCTAATGTAAGGTCTGTTACTTCTTGTGTGAATGGGGAAAAAATACCCTATGTTGTCAACATTATCCTCAAAACATTGCTCAGCGGGGAGCTGACTGATAACATCCCAGGAAAAATGAAACCAAGAGAATGTGAGCCCAAAGAAATCATCTTAAACAACTTCCTTTAAATCTCAAAAATTCTGCTCTGGAGCCAGGTGTGGTGGTGCACACCTGTAATCCCAGCACCCAGGATGCTGAGGCAGGAGGATCGCCATAAATTCGAGGCCAGCGTAGGTTACAAAGTGAGTTCAAGGCCAGTCTGAACTGCATAGTGAAGCCCTGCCTCAAAAAGACAAAACAAAAACAGAAACAAAACAAACAAAGTGCTGCTCAGTGGTAAATTTTAATATTGTTCCTGCTGTACTACCAAAGAACTCAGCACTTTGGGCTGTCTCTCAAGCAGGCAGACCTGCCCTTGTGTTCCTGCATCAAGTCTTTTAAAGACTGTCTCAGAACTGAGTCCCTTGCCACCCCAGCTTCAGCCATGGCTCTTCCCTGGGCTCACAGATGTGGCCCTCACGCTGAGCCCCTTGCCAGGACTAGATCCACTCATGTTCATGAAAGCTCCCAGGCCTCTCCTCCCCCACCTCACACTTGAAAGAAATTCTTCCTCCTTGGTCACATAGGTAGCAGAAACTCTCCTTGCCCTGGCCCAAGAGTGCCAGCCTATAGATTATGGCAGCCCTATTTGCCATCTTCGTGGCCTCTCATTCAAAACACAGGCTCTTGGTGTCCACTCTAGACCTGGGTAGGTGGGGGGCAGGGTCAGGACAGGAATCAGCCTTTTAACAAGTACCCCAGGGGATCTAGATCCACTGTCTCTGGGAATTCTTCTACTTAATGCCCAAAAGAAAGGCTGAGATTTCTCTGTGCCATCTTAAGGTCCCCATTCCATGTTCTTGGTATAAATTTATCTTCCACTAGAGACACATACCCTCCTGCACTTTTGCAAAATTTCATTTGAACTGGGGTTTTAGCTCAGAAGTGAGGCAATTGCTTAGCAGGCACAAGGCCCTGGGCTCTGTCCGTAGCACACACACACAAAAAGAAACAAAAGAGGGAAATTAATTCATCTCTCCAGTCACTATGCTTCACTTGTTTCCCAGTCCTGACAGATGATATTGCTATTTATTTCTTACCCAGGACTGAAACCTGGGAGTCCATGTCTTCTTCTGCCTCCTCCTCTTACCTAATTAATCACCACATCCAGTCAATTTGACTTTCATACTATCTCCCATGTCCATCCTCTCCTTTTCAGGACCACAATCCCTGCCCAGTCCCAGCCTGCATTCTCTCTCTTCCTGGGTTACTGTTTGAACCCTCCTCTAAGATGCTCCTGGCTTCTCTCACTTATGCCCTCTGCATTTCTCTGAGGACCTTTCTAAAATGTAGGTCTGACGTGCCTCTCACCTGCCTAAAACCTCTAGACACTATGGCTGCCTTCCGTGTAACCGCAGTGGCCTGAGGTCCTCATGACCTGGCCCCTGCTGTGTTTCTGGTCCCGAACTCTTGCTCTTCTTCTGGGACTTCCCCCAGGTTCCTGTGTCCTGCTTTCAACCAGCTCACCACTCTGTCTCCCTCCACCGAGTTAGGAGTGGATTCCTCCACACAGCTTTCCCACACATCGGCCATTCCACCCAGGCACAGTTACGTGTCTCTGTGAGACTGAGACTTCTAGGGACCCTTTTCTGTTTACACTGGGCTCCCTGCCTGAGGGAACCACAAGTAGGGCCTGCCCTTTGACTCCCCTTCCTTATTTGCTCATTCCTGTGTTTATGCAACAAATGCTTATTAGGCACCAGCCACATACTTACCACACAATTAGGCCTTCAATAGAGGAGAAAATGGCGGCTCAGAAGTGTTCATTGACTTGCCAGGGGTCTCTTGCTGAGGGCCTGAACTTGTTTAGATGCCCCTGTGGAAGCTAATTGCTGGTTTTTAAAAATGAAATTAGTCATAACTGCTATAAACACGTTAAAACTTTTCCTTAACATCCCTGTTTTAAATAGGGCTTATCAATTATCTGGCATAAATAATTGAAGACAGGTAAAAATGAAATATAATTTTTAACATTTATTCATGTAGTTAGAATTGAAATATATAGTAGTAAGTCCTAAAGGCCTTCTGATTATACATTTTTCACATAACATACACTGTGGTTCTTTATTTCTTTAAAAAATCTTTTCTGTGCTATGTTTAAAATAGTGTGGCCACCAGATTATTGATAAAACAAGGTTATCCACAGGTTTCTCTTCATTCATTTTCCTGGCAGAACCTGGTTATGAGCCAAAGTCATATTATGAATGGTTAGGTGGCTGTTTGGGGCAGGGCAGTTTTATTTATTTTAAAATTATATTTAGTTTGTCTCTTGCTATACTTTCTTATCTCTGATCTTTGTTTATTGTTGTTTTGAGGTGTTATGGTCTTTTCAAAATAATCATAATTATTAAAAGAAGTAGAGTGGAAAGGCAAAAAAATATTGATGTCTTGGCTATCAATGTTGTTAAGGTACAACTTACTGAAAAAGCAATCTGCAAACAAGACTGATCTTTTTGTCGGTGCTGTCCTGTTGTTTGGTATTCTCTAGAAGTCCTATCCCTATTCGTGTGGAAACTGCCCAGCCAGCTGTGGAAAAGCCAGAAATCAAGCCGCCCCGTGTGAGGAAGTTAACAAGACAATATAGTTTGTGAGTTCTGTACTGCAAGTTTTTCAACTTTCATAGCTACAGTAATGCTACATATTTGGTTCTAAGTTTTTAGCACTTCAGACCATTGCCAGAGAGCCCTCCCCCCAAATTCCCGTTATTCCCAGCTCAGGTCATGGTGGGTCCCGATCTTTTCCCCTGAAAACATTGCCCAGTTGACCTGTGCGCTCCTTTCTGCCTACTGAGCAGCGGACTGCTCTGAGACCATCCTCACCCTCCAGCTGCTGGAGGGTGGGAGCTTGGCGTGGCTTCCTGGGTCTTCTCTGTCAGGGGCTCTTACTGGGATGTGTTCAAGGTGTCAGTGAGGGATGTGGTCACATCTGAAGCTTTATTCATGCAGTTACTGTTCTTTAAGGGCTGTTGGACCAAAGTCACCTTTGTAGTCACCTAGATCTCTCTGGCTTTCTCCATCAAAGAAAACCTGTAGAAAGAACCAGAGAAGAGAATTAGCAAGACAAAATGCACAGTCTTTTGTAACCTAATCACAGCAGTGACATCCATTACTTTCGCCACATTCTTTTCATTAGGAACAAGTCACAAAGAGTAGTTCGTACTCAAGAGGAGGAATTCATGAGAGCATGAATACTAGGACAGCCTGGATCACTCAAAGTCACAAGAAAAGCTGTCTCCCATGGTGTTAGTATAATGGTAGCATGGTTTATAGACAGAGCCAAAGCTAACCATGGAGCTATATGTGAACCAGTGACCACCCAGTTCTGCTCAGTTTAGCTCTGGCCTTCATGAATACAGAACTGTTTTAGGCGTTGTCAGGGAATAGTGAAGTGACTTTGACAATTTCCCTCCAATGATTCACAATACATTATAGGTAATGACAGAGTTGTAAATAGTTATAATCCCAAGAAGATAGATCAGAGCCACAGCAAAGATGGTGGTGGTGTTTGTCATGGTTGTATACTGATCACAAGGATGGTTCCCATTTCTTGAGCTGGGGTGTGGTCTTGGCACTGACACTCAGAGAGCTGTAGGGGATCTCCGGATGCAGAGGACTCTGAAGCTGGACAGGCTTCTGTGAGAGCCATGGTTGGTTTACAGCTGTACATTCTGGGGAAATTTATTCTTGGGAGTTTTATGAGGGTTAACATGTGATAGAGTAGGTAAAGTTCCTAGCAGGGGACCTGGCCACACCATGTGCTCCTCTTCCTCCCTTCTCTAGGACCTGGAAGCTTCTGAGAAAAAGTCAAGCTTGGGGGTTCCCAAAGTACAAAATGTAGGACAAAGAGTGTGATAATGCCAGATGAAGTTCTCAAACTGCCACCTCAGGCCTGCCATTCGCACCTTGTGAAAGAAGGAAAAGGCACGGGTGGAGGCCCTGAGGGACAGACACATCCCAGCTCGTTCCCCTTAACTTCCAGGCAGTATAGCGGGTACATTCCTTAGGAAACTCAGGGTGAACAGGTCCAAATAATTAGCAATCCTAATGATCTCTGGGGAACAAATTAAGCCATGGAAATCTGCCTACCCATGAACAAGGCAGGCAGCATTTGCTTTGTTTTATATTTTGAAACTTAAAATGTTATTGTCACCTTTTTGGGATATGTGATCAGTTTGAAATAATGACAGACTGATAGTTTGAAATCATGATGGACTGAAAGGAAAAAAAATTCAGTCACCAAATTGTCTTTTTAAGGAAACCTTCTTCCAAGCTCTCACTTAAATGTGTTTTTCTTAAGCTGCTCCCAAATATTCTGCTTTGAAGAAGTCAAAGAATGATAGCATTTTCCATTAGTAGAAAACAGCAAGATTAATGGATAGGATTTTGGCAGTGTTTGCCTCCTTGTGGGAGGTCAAACCCCACATGCGCACATACACACACACACACACACACACACACACACACACACACACACACACATGCCATCACCATATCCAAGCCCTACAGAAAGGCCCATGGTACCAGGCCAGACTTCTCCATCATAATGACTTCCTGTTTAGTGTCACTTTGTTCTATCATATTTTTCTGTCAGGGAGGTTCTAAGACCAGAGCTACTTGGTCCCAAAACAGATTGGCCCAACTCTTTCCCTGTAGCTAATATTTCATATCCAAGGGACAGCTGCTATTAGGCCCTAAAAGGGACCATTATGCCCTTGGCTTAGAGCAGTGGGTTCCTAAGAGCCTTGTATTTACTAGCCTAAGGGGAGCCAATCAAAATCCTATCCTTTGATTTGGAGGTTCTTCCAAAAGTTAAACATACAATTACCATAGGACCCAGAAACTATACTTCTAGTTAAAATTTCAATCCAAAAGCAGTGAAATCAGACAGTCAAAACAGATATTTGTCCAACCATGTTTCTAACAGCATTATTCACAAGAGACAAAAGGTAGTCAGCTCCAGTGTCTTATCAACAGAGTGCATAGGAAATATATTATATCCATAAATTGAGTATTTTTCACCTTAAAAAAGCAGTGGAATATTGATACATGCCACACAGTTGGTCTGAGAAACATCACTGTGGATGAAATAAACCAGACCCGGAAAGGACGTACACTGAACGATCCCATTTACATGAGGTACCTGGAACAGGCAAATTCATGGAGACAGAGAGGAGCCTATGTCACCAGAGGCCAGGGGAGGTCATAGACAACTATTGTTCAGTGACAGTGTACACACAGTTTCTGTTGGAGTTGATGAAAGGTGCTGAGTGACAGAGAGTGGTGATAGTTATATAATGTAATGAATGGATTTAATACTATTGTGCACTTACAAATGGTTAAAATGATAAATATCATGTTACATATATTTTACTACAATTAAAGAACATAAACCCTGACAGGTGATAGAAAATCCGTCCCAGATGTGCTTTAGAAGAAAGTCAGTGTATTCGATTCTGTAAACTGGACATCTGGTGGACCTCTGTCTGGGGAGGCGCCAACCGCACTCTGACCTCCCCTTCCCCCAACCCCCCTGCATGCCCCACAGCATGTGTATAATTGTAATGAACAGAGCTTCATGTGCTTTTAGTAACCGCAGTGATGAAGACGACCTCCCCCCAGACCTGGCTGAGGCAGTGGGAGCGACCACAGCCACAACCACCAGTGCCACAACAGCTGCCCTACAAGTGGAAGTCCCACTGGCATCGCCCAAGCTCCAGAAAGTCAGCTCACCCCAGAAGTCAGAAAGCAAGGGCCAGCTGTCCCCGGGGGCCAAGGTAAGGAGGAGCTGTCCCTGCTGGGAATATTCTCCCCTTATAGTGAGTAGCACCCAGTGTGTGCATTTTAGTTTTCTATGATCAGTTATGTGCATTCATTAAAAAAAAACAACAGTAAAACATGTTTTCAAGTATCCTGTCCTCAAAATATATGTTTTGTTTTATCAAAACATAGTATGATAAAAACCAAAACTTTACTAATAGTATTAGGGATTATACTTTAAGAACAGTGTAAGGGACTCTTGAGGGCAGTTTTGATTTGGAGCATCATCCTACATGAGCTATCACTCATCTGTAAAGGTAGAAAGGAAGAAACAACCCCACACACGTGCACTCCGTAATGGAGAATTTGGAGGAGTAAAAACATGGGCATATCCCTATCTCATCCCTTATGTAGAATAAGCTGCATTAATAGTTTCAAAGTAGGAATTATGAATTTTGTCAGTTTGAAATTTCAAGAAATGACCAAAGATGTGAGTGGTCACAAGGACCTTGCGTGAGACCTTTCTCTTGGTTGACTCAAATACAGTCAAACCTAATGATAGCTCAGTGCATGTGTACCAGTACACCACAGTGAATGTATACGTGTATTGCAAACAGACACTAAAATTTTTTTAAAAATTTTTTTAAAGTTGTTCTGGTCCATGGGCTCATATGAGGAAAGATGTAGGGGGGTTGGTGTAGGGATCCTGAGGTCAAGATGAGAGTAACAGTCTGTCCCCAGCTGCTTCATTCACGTGCCTTCTGACTGCTCAGAAGTGTACTTCCACAGCTTGTTTCTTCCTCCTGAAAATGAGAAGATCTGCTGCCTTGCCAGCTGTGGGCCTAGCATCAGGTCTGGTGAAGGTTCCAGTGCTTACAGAAACTGCATGCCAGAGGCCTCTGCAACTTCTGGGGCCACAATTCCTAGCATCATTTAAATAGCAGCCATCCAGTGTCACATTCTGCATGAGATAGGCCACTCGTTCCCCAGGGATCAGGAATAGATACAGGGACAGGGTTGAACCTCTCAGCTGGTGACTGGCCCAGGCTGAGACTCTGCTTTGCTGTACATCACCTCTTGGCATCTTAGGTTAGGTCCTACTCCGCTGTAGGGCCTCTTGCAGCTTTGTCTTGTATGTGGACACAGGCTCCTGTCATGTGTCCCACCACTGGCTAAAACTGAGCTGAAATATTTATGAACAGAAGGGAGAGGCGTGGGGGTGGAGCCTAGAGCATCCTCCCAAGGCTGTAGAGCTCCCTCTCCTGGCCATTGCTCTCCTTCGAGCCCTGCAGCTCTAAGATGGCAGGGCTGGAGTTTTCCCTCCTTCTTGAGAGGGGCCAGGCAACTAAGACCCCAGAGCAGGAGGACAAAATGTTTTCCAAAGCCAAGTAATCTCCAGAGGTGCCAATAGCCACCACAAGCACCTTCACCATTATTGTGCAGATCAGTTTAGCTCTGGAGATACGAAGTCTTTGTTCCCTCTTTCTATGCCCAAAGGACTGACTCTTCAGCATTTTCCCCCGAAAAGACTCCTCAAAGAACAGTCAATACATTTAAGAAAGGCCTATTGCAGCTTTAAAAAAGGACAGGCTTGCCTGTCTGAGCCCTACTTCTACCAGTGAAGACCTTTCAAAAATAGGGTTCAGTCTCCACGTTTTGAACACTGCAGAGCAGGGGAAATACAAGGGGGCTGGCACACTAATGAGATCAGTGTTTGGCAGCAGCAGAGATGTGGCGAAACTCTTTTCTAGTGAATTCTGCTGTCAACCCGGAGGCATCACCAACCAGGTATATTTTTGTCTGCATTCATAGAGCCCCTCTGACCGAGGAGGTACCTTCACCTTGGAGCCTGGCGATCTCCTGATGGATTTCACAGAAGCCACTCCTCTGGTAAACTTCCTATTTTGCTAAAGCCACAGACCATAGAAACGTCTTGGCAATAGGACAGATGGAGAGGTGGGCGCTGCTGTTGGCAAGGTGTTTCCTCTTGTCCCAGAGGCTCAGAGATCTGTCATGGAGAGTTCAGGCTCATGGGTCCTCTACCTCCAATTGCCCTGGAGGGAAGGCCGCTCCCTCTCCTCGAAGTGTGGCCACAGGGGCTCCACCTGTAATTGTTTGCTGTGCCTATCGGGCTTCTTGGTGCTTGGGTCTTCACTTCCTGGCTTCCTGGGCTGTGCCCTGCATGCCCACCCATCTCACTGTGGCTTATGACAGTTTGTCTGGTCTAAAACACTAGCTTGATGCCATATCCTGGCTTTCCATGTCCCTCACACTGTTGTCACCCTTCCTTTGCATGCAGTTCTCCCTGTAGGGACTTAGGCCTTTGTGAGACCCCTTCAGGTGAGGAACCCTGTTTAAAGGACAGAGCACTGAAGCAGGAGTCACCCAGGCAAGTCCTGTCTCCAATCTCTGCTCACCTTCTCAGAGCCTCATCATCAGAGAGCCAACACACTACCATCTATAAAATCAAGGTGTCATTGTCTCAGACATGTTACAAGGTTTGCATGAGAGAGAGCAAGAGAAAAAGAGGCCTTTAAGAATAGAAAGCACCACAACCATGTGCAAGGTATTATTGTCAGTGGATGATGCAAGCAAGCTTGGATACGTTTTTGGCTGAACTCAGCCTACTACCTGAGTGTACTCAAGTATGGATTATGGTCCATTTTGGGCTGAGCATAAATCTCCACTTGGGCTGTGAGTCAAAATGTGAGCCAAGTCAAACCTGTTTCCTGAGTTTACTGTGTGCCTGGTCACATACCAGGCTCTGAGAGTGGCAAGGACAGCCAGAGGCCGGAGGGGAAGTCAGATTGATAAATGGCCAAGAGCCCCGTGAAAAACTGGAGAGAAGATGCCCAGGGAGAGACCAGAAGTGAGAGTCACTCAGGGACGATGTGCTGGAGGAAGAATGTGTGGACAGGAAAGATTCCTGGAAGGCTTTCAAGGGAGGACAGATGGGGCACAGTGCTTTCCAGGCTGCTCATGGTCAGCTGTGCAATGAAATTCTACAGGATCCTTCTCCGTGGGAAAGCTGGTGCATTCTGAGAGTTTGCAGTAGCACTCTCTGGCACGCAGCTGTGGACCAACGGTGGTGACCCCTAACTTGGAATCTTCCAGAATTACACACAGTAAATTCATAGCCTTCTTGTCAGACAGATTGCCAAGATTGTGGACAGATGGAAGGGCCTTTCAATAGGGTAACCCAGGAAACAGAAGGATTTCAGAGTCATCCTCATCACCCCCTAGTACAGATGGGGAGACTGAGGTCCAGAGTGGGAGAATCACACAGGGACTACGCTGGAGCTGGAACAGGTGTCAGGCTCGTCCACCTGTGTTCTATGCCTCAGATATCTGGGCAAACTGAACCTCCTCATTAGCGAACTTGCCGCTTTAGGAAAAAGCAATACTTGGAGGAGGGGCTACATTTCAGTCACTCCTCAGGGTGGAACAGCAGATGAAGGGCAGGAAACTAGGTACCTAGGCCTGGTGCTGCCTCAGCATCCCACTGGGTATCCCGACTGAGACCTCAGATCCATGAAGGCCTCGTAGAATTCTGAGCAGCAGTGTGAGGACGCCCAGTCTCACTGAGGAACAGCATCTCCCTGGAGACCTGAGGACCTGTGAAGGCAAGAGGGGACAGAAAGCTGCGTTCTGAGGACCCTGTAGAGAAGAGCATGCTTGGCAGGAAGCAAGGCCAGTAGGGGAGGATATGTAATTCCCTGAGACATGGCAGTTTTCAACCCGCTAAAATGTGCTGCAATAGATGTCGTAAGACGGTTTATATGAGTTGCTACTGCTGATAGACCCAGTATCTAACTCTGCCTGCGGGCACTGAGGAAAGGAAGGGTCATGGTGCCAGGGTTCAAAAGTCTGAATAGGAATTTACTAGGTGAAGATAGTGAGCCAAGTCATTCTATGGAAAAAGCCCGCTCTGAACAAAGTACTGAGTTGTTATTAAAGCCCCCATGCCTAACATGTGTCCAGGACTTCCTCTGTCTCTTGCATCAGCCTGTCAACATCCAGAGAACTAGGATCAGTTTATAAAAATATTCACAGTGGGTTTTGCAGAAGTGATAGATTTCTTGGAAACTCTTGCATTGGGACTCCAGCTTGTAGATTTAATTAAATTATCTTTTGTTTGGGCATAACAGACTGAGATTAGGAAGGAAGAGGTGTACATCAGGGATTCAGAGATGTGCTGATCCAAGGTGCAAATGTCTGCTGAAAGACTGTTCCAGCCTCTGCTCCCACCCCTTCAGCAACAGAGGGTCACTCCCTCCCCCCGGGATACTTCCTCCATCCCTGGGCAGCTCACACTTAGCTCTGAAGCAGGGTTCAGGGTGCTGCACTTGGGACATTCAGGTCCTTGTACCACACCAGGATACAGTCAGTGACTGAAGTTTACCGGGAACATGTGCACCAGATGAAGGGTCCTTTGTCTTGAGGCAGGAGTACATGTGCACAGGACTCAGGGAGGTGTATCCGTTAGCTTTCCTGTGCTGGGACAACATAGCTGACATCCACAACTTAAAAGCAGGAAATGGTTGTTTGGCTCACGGTTTCGGAGATTCCAGTCCATGGTGACTGGCTGCAAGGCAAAAACACCATGCTTCAAGGGCATGGTGGAGCAAGGCAGAGCACAAGGGAAGAGTCCCAGTGAGAGCTGCACCTTCCAAGGGCACCGCCCCAGTGACCTGCCTCCTCCAGCCATGCCCGGCCTCCTAATAGCACAGTGATCCAGTCCCAGGACCCAGTCATCTGTCCAGTGAGGCCTCTCACCTCACTATGGAATGCTGAGGACAGGAGAGAGTGGATTCACAGCTTGGAGCTGTGAAACCTGCTTCCATCCAGGGCTGGTGGGCACCAGAGCTCAGTAACTGTGCCTACATCTTCAGGTCAGTATCTTGGTTGCAGAGAGAGATGCTGCAGAGGTCTTTATCTACCACAGGAAAAAGCTGAAACCAGAGGAGCCAAGAGCAGCCCCTATGCTTGACATGTGTCCAGGACTTCCTCTATGTCTTGCACCCATCTAGTGCCTTAGGACTATCAACATAAGATGGGGAAACCAAAGGCCTGACAGGGCCAGGCACATAGCAGTCAGGACCAAGACTAGAACCTAGGACCTGGACAGCTCTCCTAGCACTGTCCTGATGGAAGATGACCTGAACAAGGATGTTCAGAACAAGGAAGGTACAGCTCTCACTGGTACTCTTCCCCTGTGCTCTGCCTTGCACCGCCATGCCCTTGAAGCATGATGTTTCTGCCTTGCAGCCAGTCACCATGGACTGGAAACTCGGAAACCGTGAGCCAAACACTCTTTCCCCAAAAGCCAGTCCACCACCTGTTAAACCAATCCATTCCCCTGGCTTCAGCTCTGCCATCCACAGCCCAGATCTGAGGACATCTCCGGGACCATTTCTAAGTCACTGACCCGGAGCTGCAGAGTGGAGATAAGGATGTGAGGTGCTCTGTGTCTTGGTCTAAGAGACTCAGCCTGGATTCAGTGTAGTTCCATAGCTGCCAGCTCCATGCCCTTAGCCTGTAGCTCTTCTCTGAGCTTCCCATCGGTGTTTCCTTCAGAAGAGGAAGCAACGCTTTGGCAGGTATGGTGGTCATAAGGTCAAAGCCAGCCCAGACAACTTAGTGAGCCCTGTCTCAAAAGCTGTGTAAATAAAAAATAAGGTAACTAAAAAGGGCTGGGAATGTAGCTCAATGATAGAACCCTTGCCCAGCATACACAAGCCTGTGAGTTCAATCCCCAGTACTGCCAAAAAAGGAAAGGAAAATAATAATAAAAGAACTGACATTACTAGGAAAAGAGAATCAAAACTTCCTGGGTGATATCACCCCACAGAGAATTACCTGATTCCTTTAAGAATGATTTTTCTGGGCCATCACCTCTCAAGTTCACAGGCTGCATCTAGCTATCTCTCTCTCTCTCCCTCCTCCTGGTTGAGACTCCTAAAGACCTGGCCAGCAAAACAGACAGGGACAGGGAACTGGAGAGAGCAGAATAGGACCAGATGTCCCTGCCTTCATCAGGAACATTCCACTAAAGCACCATGAGGACCAGCCTAGCCCTGGACTCTCCATCCTTGTGGTTTTTAAAGAAGCCCAGTCCAAAGCTCCAAGGGTAAAAAGATAGTGAATCTTGCACTGGCATCCCTTGAAAACCAGTCAGAAGATTAAGTTAATGCTGCCCTGAACTGGTCTTGAATCTTGTGTGGCTTCTTCTTAATTCTCTGGTGTCTGGCACAACTTTGAGGATTCGCATTCTCAAACTCTCCACAGAAATACTTTCCAGCCTCAGTCTTGCAGCATTTCCCCCTCCTTTCCTCAAACCTCTTCTAATCCCTGACTTTTGGATTTCACAGCCCAGTAGCTACTTTTAGCCTTACAACCTTCATGACTTGATACCTGACTGATCCCAGTTCTTGCATCTCACTGTTCATAACCACATAGAAGTTTCTGCCTGGGACAAAGAAGTGGGGTCAGGGTAGTAAGTGAGGGAAGGGAGCCAGCAGGTGAGTCAAGGTAGCATCTCTGTTTGGGATTCTCTCCAGGTGTGACTGTGACCACTGAGGGGGCGGGGTGGGCAGAGGAAATGTTTACACATCAACAATGTCCACCCTAGGAACTCAGAGCCTTGTCCTCGCTCCAGTTCTGCAGCCAGTCTTCCTTCTCAGGTAACACAAGCAACAAACATCTCTGCCTTCTCTGTTCTTGACTCTCTCTGATCTTCCTAATCCTTGTAAACCACTCACCTGTCTGCACAGCAGGGCCAAGCAGGATCCAAGTCCCTTCTGGTGTATGACGTAAGAATAAAGAACGCATGCATCAAGGAGGACACTGACCTGGTCAGAAGGAGGCTGCACAGGGCATAGGATCAGGCCCTGTGCTGGGTGTCACAAGTACGGTCCTGTCTGGGTCAGCTGTTTAGTGTTTATTTTGAGCTTCATTCATCCAGGAGGGCTAACTCTTGATCCCAAGCCCCAGTCTGGGCACCCCTTCTGTCTCCTCATGGTCTCATCCGTGTTCCCCAGGGCCCATGGAGGGCTGGTGCTATCCACTTGCTGATAGATCTGGGGCATTCCCTGCTGCTTCTGTGGCTGTTTTGGGAGGATGGGAATCTCCATCCTGCTGGGATGTGAATCTCGGCTAGCTGGCACTCTTCTGCCCACAACCCACTGCCTTCCCAGCTATACCTGAGTAGAGGCTCTGGTCCTCACTGCTCCTTAACCCCAGTTCCCAGCCTGTGTCCATAGAGAAGGAGCCCTGGGTCCTTTGCTCACTACCCACTGCCATCTGCCCCTCCTCCCATTGCCTGGCTTTCCTCCACTGTCCTCAAGCAAGCAATTTCTTCTCTTATTCAGATGATGAAGGAGCCTTCCACATTTTCATCATCATTTATCTATGCCAGGATTCTTTCTGTTCTCCCAAGGAGTCAGATTTTGAAACTCAAAAGCCAAATAGCTATCAAAGAATATATCATCTTAAATGTGAATAAGCACCAAGGAGGAAAGGAAATACCAGAAGATGAAATGGTATTTCCAAGTAGCATCATATTACATATGTCGTTTTTCTTGTTCATTTACTAAGCATTAAAGGCATAGATTTACTATGAGTCTAGGACTGCGCTTTTCTTTAATTCCACTCAAATGCATACTTAGAAAGGCCAGAAATGCTCACTTAGTGATCAACACTTACTATAAAAGTCCAATGCCGGGCAAAGCCTTAGGTCATCCATTATAATCTTCTGTACACATTTTGACCGCTAAGAAGTATGCCCATGTGTCTTGGCTGTTTATGCCAGCTTTTATTTTCTTTATAAAACACACTTTTGTTGCCTGTTGCTATCAGCAGGGGCAAAGGCCCAGGGCCCAGGGTTCCCTCCTGTAGGCGATTTTGGCTGGATGCTGTGTGTACTGGGGTGGTGATGGGAACCCATTCTGGAGGGAAGAGAGAACCAGCCCCCCACAGGCCTCCTGCACTGTCCTGTGGCAAGCAGGACATATCCCGAGGACCGGGAAGGACTGTGGGGGGATTTTTAGGTAGCAGATAAGCCTTAACTGCAGGAGATTCATATGGATTCACTTATCTCCAAAAAGTATTTAGAAATAGTCAGCGGGAGGATTTGGATCCAGGATTTAGACTTTGCAAAGGCCGTTTCTGCATCTGTCAGGTATGAACAGTAAAACAAGACTGTTGTGAAGACCACTGTGTGAGAATGGCTATAAAAGCCCTCTGGAAATTGTCCAGCTTTGCATGATTGTCAGGAGGACAGAGTTAAATCAGCTCGGTGGAGGAAAAGAGACCTGCAATTTTCTTGATCATTTTTCACTGCAGTTTACCTAGAGGATATACTTTATTCCTCCTGCTGAGATGAGACAAACTGTTTAAGGAAACTCTTAAACTAAAAGAGGTGTGCATTTGTTCTCTGGAGTGGATGGTCCCTCCCTGAAATCCAAACTAAGCTCACAATGGCCCCTGTCCTAACCTCAAATGTCCTCTGTTTACCATCCTCATCTTGCCAGTCCAAGCCATTGGACTTCTGCTGGGCATGTGGCAGTCTTCAGGGTGGGGAGGTCAGAAGCTCAAAGGGCACAGTGCTCTTCTCACAATGCTTGGCATCTCCCCCTAGGCAGCAAGGCTCCCAGTGCTGGGCTCCGTGATATGGGAGTCTGGTTTTGGAACCCAAATAATCAAGAACCATGACGGAAGAAATTCTACACTCTGTCCCTTCCCCTAGATGTATCTGTTTCCTGGTGCTCCCTGCTAGAAGTCCGCTCACCCAGTGGGTGCTCTCCTTTACCCTCCTTTAGAGGGTGGGAAAGCGCCTAGTATGGAAGGCAAATGCTCTTAAGTGTGTGGCCAGTCTGCGTATTGTTCCTGACATTGCTGATTCATGGTGCTCTCCTTCCGGCTTGGCCTGGGCAATGCTTCAGAACCCCAACTGTGCATTGAGAAGCCACTACCTGTCTGTGCCAGCCCTGGGAAGAGGGTTTGGTGTATGGTTGCTTACGTAGTGGAGAAGAGAAATGAGGGCCAAGGAGGAGGAAGACGACGAGGAGGAGGAAGAAGAGGAGGAGGAGGAGGAAGAGGAGGAGGAGGAAGAGAGAAGCTGAGAGAGTAGGGTGGGTGGGTGGGACTAGCAGCCAGCTGGCCAGAGGCTGAAAATAGGCTGTGGGCAAAGCTGGTTTGAGAGTAGTCTGGAGTTTCCAAATCCATCTTGCACTGTGCTGTCTTTCTCTCCTTCCCCTCCCTCTCTCCTCTCTCTCCTCCCCATCTCACCACCTCCTCCTCCCCTTCTCTCCTCCCCTCGGAGCAGGCAGAGCCCGCCAGCAGTCCCCACTGTGCCCGCTCTCGCTGCTCTCCTTCACTCTCTGTCCCGGTGAAGGAAACGACCACTGGAGTTTGCATGTACCCTCCAATCAAAACGAGGCTGGTAGGTATCCCGGCAGGGAGAGGGCCTGCCAGGACAGGCGTGATGGCCAGGAGTCCCAGGAGAGATGGAGGCTGGATGAGTGGCCAGAAGCCCGGCTGACAGGTGCTGTCACTCCAGGACGTATGTGGAGTTTGGGGTCCACCTGGGCCTGGTGAAACTAGGACACAGGCTGTGGTCCCAACCCTTCAGCCATAGCTCTCAGAAACTAGGAAGAGCTTGTTTTCCTAGAATTTCAATGAGCATAAATGCTTTTCCCAGTGAGAAATACATGTTGCAGCATTCATCAGATGCATTTTCAAGTGTCACTTGTATTGAAAATCATTTTTCAAACTTGTCTTGCACTGCTGTTTATCAACACAGTGACATAATAGGAGAGCTACCTAACAATTTAGAAAGAAGCACAACCTAGGGTAGCATTTTCATTTTTGCACGTTGCCTTCAGTTTATTCATATTTCTTCATAATTTCACAGATTACTTCGTAATAGCTGTATGGTCTCCTGGTTTTCTCTTTTCACTTGATTTTGTGCTGTTTCTGTGTTGTTCTCGTTGCCACATTTGCAGTGACTATGTTCCATCAAGTGAGTGGTCCACCTTAACCAACCCCGCATGGTAGGACATTGTGCTTTGTTTCCATTTTGTCAGAGTTTGAGGAAACACATGTAGCTTTTTGCATCAGGATTTCATTTTCCTAGACTCCACTGGGTTACACAGTGTGACATTAGCTTTTGTCCCCCTCCAAAGAGGTTATACCAACCACAGTGCCACCAGAAAACTGTATGTACTCTACCATAGCATGAGAAATGCAGAGAGTTACCATTGGGATCTAGTTTTCTTATTTACACCAGGTAAAGAATTTACAGCAGATTGTTTGAGGTTTCTAACTTTCCCATTTCTTTAATAGCAATAAGAAACTACTGTTTTCTACTTAAGAAGGGTCTGAAAGCTTATGTACACATTACTTTTTTCTCTGAGATTGGTCTCAGAACACCATTTGGCCTGTTCAGCAAGGTGAGAATATACCTCGAGACTTCCTTTCCAGAGTTATTCAAGTGTGGGACCCATTCTGGCAATTTTGAGATACTTGAAGAAACTGGAGAGATTTGAGGGAAGGGAAGCAGGGTTGGGCTGGACTCCTCAGTGCACACTGCAAGGACATTATGGTCCCCTTGTTGGATGAGACCTCCTCTGCCCATTCAGAAAACTTTAGCCAATTTAGGTCCAGTCTAATGGGATCTTGCTCATCCCTAATTATCCTCCCATTTAATCAGTGCAAGAGCGCCCGGGAGTACTATCCCAGCAGCCATAGACAAGATCCTGAGAGACACAGGGCTACTGCCCTTGGGCAGGGGTGGCCTTGGAGTCTGACTGCAGCCTTCTGCCTGCAGGTGGTACTGTGGCCTTCACCAGAAGTGGCCTGCTGGCATTCTGGCTTGAAGTAAATAAGTCCTTTCATTCCCCCACAGCCTCTGGGAAACTGAGGACAAAATGACTATGGAAACTAAGGATCCTTTTGGCCACCACTGCCTGACCAGCTGAGGGTATCCAGCCTCTCCAAGACCAGCTCTGTGCTTCGGTTACCCCAACACTGGGCACTTGTGAGCACCATGCCGTTTCCGAAGCCCATGGTGGCAGGATTCTGACATGCATCCTTGGATTTCCCTGTGACTTCTTTCTGTCACCTGAGGTGTACAGGAAGTCTAACAACTAAAGTGCCTAGATAAGGACTACTTTCTGACTTAGCCCACTCTTGCTAGCCTGCCCACTGTAATAGACCTTGTCCAGGATGTGGCCTCTCAGAAGCCTCTAGCCACTTCCCATAGCTATGGTGAGGCCCAGAAGCCTCTAACCACGTCCCATAGGTATGGCGAGGCCCTCGGAAGTGACCCTGACACCTCTGACTTGCCTCATGATACAGAGTGTGGCCCTTTGTAGATCAGGCCTAGGACCCGGCATGCCTGGAAGGCTCAGGCAGACCCCCAGCAAAGGGAGCTCCAGGCAAGGCCAGTGCTTGTCATCCCTGCCGAGCCCAGCCCTCAGGTCCAGTGCAAGGCCCAGGCCTGCTGTGCCTGCACTCTTGAGGGGCGAAGGCCACCAGAGGCTCCCTGCATCCTTCAGTTGTTCTAATGTGCACTGCCAAAGATTTCAACATTTTTTTCTAATCTGAAGATAACCTTTTTGTCTGTCTTTTGTTTGTTTGTTTGTTTGTTTGTTTGTTGAAGATAAAATCATTCCCAGCTGATGCAATGAACCCGTTTCCTGATCCTTTTACCACTGGGCCACAGTTTACTGTAAGTAGATCCAGAAAGTCTGTGTTTTAAAGCATCGTTCCTGTGTGGTGTGCTTGGCTGTGGGATGCCGGACAGCAGTGTCAGTGGATTCTTTTGGTCTCTTGAACTGAGGTTGGGAAGGAGCTAGGGATTGGGGTCTGCGTGGTTCATTTTAGTTTATTGGAATGAGAGCCACGTAAAATGAATGATTGTAAACTGACAGTTCAGTAGCATTTCGTACACTCACAGTGTTGTGCAGTAACTACCTCTGTCTAGTTTCAGCTCATCCTCGTCACCCCAGAAGAAACCGCCTACCAGTGAAGCAGTCATTCTCCATTTTCCTTTCGCCTTCAGTCCCTGGCAACCACCAGTCTGCACTCACTTGTCTCTGAATTTGTCTAGTGTGGATAGCTCCTATAAATGGAATCATGCAACATAGGACCTTTCATGTTGGCTTCTTTTACTTCTTTTACTTATGTTTGGCATCATAGTTTGGAGGTTCATCTACGTTGAAGGACATGTATCATTTCCTTTTTATGGTGGCATCATATTCCACTGAGTGGATGCACTACAATTTATTTATCTATTCACTAATGATGAGGCTTCAGGTTGTTTCCACATTTTGGCTACTGTGAATAGTGCTGCTGTGAACATGCATGAGCACGTGGTTTTTGAACGTGTTTTTAACTGGTAAACATGATGTGATCTTAAATAAGTCACTTTACCTGCCTCCAGTGAAAATAGTAATCAGAACATCCTCCTATCTAGTTGAAGAAAGGACCAAAAAGGACCAAGAATTTGAAAGTGCTTTCCCAACCACGGAACATCCCTCCAGTGTTGGTGATGATTGTATTTCTGCAGAGCAGGTGACGCAATAAACAAGAATAGGTAGTCTTGACAGCAGGCGTCTTGCTGTCACCTTTCTCCATGTCATCCCCAGCAGCTTATTTAAACTCTGGAGCATGTTTAAATCTTCTTATAGAAGTAGTTGTGGTTTCTCTCCCTGCAGAGTGAGAGCAGTTGATGATTTGTATGCTTCTTTTCACCTGCTCAACTCCTTCTTACCTGGAAACTTCCGCAGAAGCTCACTGTGTAGTGAGCTGCTATGTGGCATAGAAACGGAAGACCAGGGACTTCTTCCCCTTCCTCTTGCTCTCTCCTGCCAGGAGTCAGAGTTGGCAATTCCTATAACCATGTGATTCCTGAGGCTCCTTAGGAAGGGTTTCTGTCCTCTCTGGAGGACTGTGAGGTGCCTTATGGGTAGCCCTGGGTGCAGTGTCATAAGCAGAATGATGGTCACTGCCTGAGGTAGCTTCAGCCACATGGGCAGAGAGGGAATAAGCAACAGCCAGTTCAGATCTCAGAAGATGAGCAGAGGTGGAACAGTGTCCAGCAGTCCAGGCAGAGGAAAAACAGGTTGCTACAGCAGTTTGTTTGAAGGTCATGCGCTGCTTTCAACCCTTGGCTTTTAACAAGAGGGCAGAGCCGCAGAGGCTGAACTGGCTTGTTAAATGCCATTGCACTGACACTCAACCAGCCTCCTGCAGTTTTGTTCGACACAGATCCCCAGCTGGAAGCTCCACCCCACCTCCACCAGTTGGCCATGGTGGGGCGCTCTGGCCTCCTGCCCAGCCTTGGCAGTATTGTGAGACTCTCAGGGAAGCCCTTCCTCAAAGTTGGGGGCCAGGATGGAGCAGGAAACTAGTGTCAGAAATCATGCTGGGACTTTCAAGAACTGGAAAGAGTGGCTTGCAGGCAGCTGAAGCAGGCAGAGGGAACAGCAGAAACCAGAGTCCTGGGGTAGGAGGGGTCATCACACATTCAAGAGACTGAAAAGAAGGCCAGAGAGACTGGAATGCAGAAAGCAAAGGGCCTAGGGTGCAAGAAGAGAAAAAGGAAATAGGCAGGGGCAAATACTGTAGGGGAAAACTATGCCTGGCCATGAAAACCACAGGAGGGATTCTGATCCTTATCATAAGAGCAATGAGAAGGCTTCAGAGGTCTTTAAGCAGGGCAGTGAGAGGGCAGACACATTTGAATAAGTCTCTGTGATCACCGTGGGAGGACATTTGGATCCAGACATGATGGATTTAGGACAATAGTCTAGAAATCTGGGACACTGGCTTAAGGAAGAGAGATGACAGAGAGCTTGACCCGGAATGGTTTTGACGTATAGATGAAGAGATGTGCACAGGCAGGGGAGACATTTAGGATCCAATTCAGGAGACTGGTAAGACGCTGGACGGATGAAGGAGGAGGAGGGTTATAAATGGCTTCCAGATTTCTGGCTTGCAGAGTAGGGATGGGCAGTGAGTCTATCAGTGAGAAAAGCAAATCTGAGCGAAGACTGGGTTAGAAGAGATAAGTGTGCCTTTGACTCTGATGTAGAAACAAGGAGTGGGTAGTTGGATACCCAGATCAGTAACTCAGTTGAGCAGACTAAACAGCAGATAATGCTAGAGTCAATGACAGCTGGTTAGTTGTAGAAACCATATTCACAGGCTTCTGCCTTCCAATTTTCTCACCCCTGCTTGTCATGGACTCTTTTCCTTCCTACCAAGGTCAAGACACTTGAACTTGCTACAGGTTTGGCCTCTCCACAGGCCTGAACAGCTACCAGAATCGCAGGGAAGTTTAACAGCTTCAGGAATGCTTCATAAAGTTTTTCTGGAAGCTGATCCAGCATTTACCTTGGTCCTGGTTCCAATAATCATGATCCTTATTTGTCCTGAGCCAAGTTCCTACTTTGTATTCAGGCCTGTTACCTGAGTCTCTGCTGAAGGTCAGTTAAGTATGTTGGTCCATCAAGGGTGAGGGCTCCTGTCCAGCTCTGGCCAGATTTCGGTCCCATGTTGCTCTTTCTCACTGGGGTCTGTCTCTCTGTTATCTGTTTTATTCCACTGAAAGTTTATTCATTTGTTTTCTCATTTAGCGAGTATTAAAAATTTAGGATTGAGATTTAATAAGTAATTTTTATTGCTTCTTCAAGGTCATTCATAGGTGAAACTTCTCCCATGACAATGACTCCTAATACAGTTTGCCAAAGCACTTTTACCCACTACTGCCTTTGTAGCCCTGGCACAAACATACCTCAATAGTGGCATTAGAAGCCCAATCTCCACTCTTTTACTGAAGCAACAAAAGAACTTCTTACTTCAGTTGCTGTAGCAGGCAGGATAGGCAAACCTACTTCTGCTGCATGTCTGTCCTGGACAGACTGAGGCCTGTACTCTGTGTTGCCAGAGACCCAGGCTAATGAAGCAGCTGCCTGATATGTGGGATGTTGTAACAATGGCAAGAGAAAACAGAAAAGAGATGACGAGTCAGACACGGGTTCTTAAATCTTTCCACAGAAACGAAACACAGGACCACCTCACATTTCACTGGCCAAAACAGGGCACATGGTCACAACCTAACTTCACAGGGAACAGGCAAGGGTAACCCTACTACATGCCTGGAAGGTGGTCAAATAGAATGATCTGATGAGCAGCCCAAATGAGTGCTGAAGCCCAGCTTTTGTGAAGGCTCTCCCTGGCAAACAGGCAAGCTAGACCAAGCCTGATACTCCCATATGTGTGACAGACTGACTTCCAAGAGGGCTTCACTGAGGCAGTATTTAAGCAGAGACCAGAAAGAAATCACTTCTTAGGTATTATTCCATTTTGGCTTGGTCGATTCTCTTGTGTGTGTGTGTGTGGGGGGGGTGGCAATGTAAGACACAAACAGGGACTCTTTAGTTCTCAACAATAGCTTTCAAACCTCCTACCCTGAAAGACAGAGCTTCCTATTGGTGAAGTGGAATGCCCTTACGGAACTAACACTGTCGGGGATGCGTTCAGCAGTCTTAATGGCTACGTA
Organism: Hydrochoerus hydrochaeris; assembly: GCA_004027455.1. NCBI lineage: Eukaryota > Metazoa > Chordata > Mammalia > Rodentia > Hydrochaeridae > Hydrochoerus > Hydrochoerus hydrochaeris. The sequence goes on from PVLA01004919.1 coordinate 96,357, forward strand.
AGAGGGACAGCTCATCTGTTGTATAATTGTGTGATCGCCCAATTGATGATCAAAGCCTCTTCCCTGGAAAGCCAGGTGGTAACTTTCTCTGTGTTCAGTGACAAGAACAAACATTTTAAAAATGAAGTTATAGGGCTGGGGATATAGCTTAGCAGTATAAGTGCTTGCCAGGCAAGTGCAACTCCTAGTACCTAAGTTCAACTCCTAGTACCAAAAAAAAAGTCATAAATATATAGCTGGTATTAGCAAAAGGATATAAAAACAAACAAAAATGATGCATAGGAAAAATGCTGTGAAGAAATACATTGATTACAACAGAAAGGGATTATGGAATTTCTTCCTTCATCCACTTTTATATATCTCTAAGCTTTCTGTATAAAAATAAGGAGCATATTTTGCTTTGAAATGAAAAACAACAGCAAGAAATTCTCCTGTACAAATGATATGTGTGACCTAGACCACTAATTCTGAAACCATGTCATGTATCAGAGTTACCTTAAAGTCTGTTAAAACACATATTGTCCAGCTGGGCATGGTGACTCACACTTGCAATCTCAGAACATCGGAGGGTGAGGCAGGAAGGCTGTGAGTTTGAGCCCAATCCAGAGATCTTAGCAAGACCCTGTTGAAAGTAAAATAAATAAATGAATAGGCTGCTGGATACCACTCAGCGTGAAGGCCTTGAGTTCAATCCCCAGTATCACATACACACCACAACAACCCAAAACAAAACAAAACAAAACAAAACAAAACAAAACAAAACAAAAAGCTCCATATTGTTGGACTTTCCCAGACATTTTGGATTTCAAGGTGGAAACAGGTTTGCTTGCTTATTTGTTGTGACACTAAAATTGCCCAGGCTGGCCTCAAACTTGAGACCCTGCTGCCTTAGCCTTCTAAGTAGCCATGTTTACAAACATTTGCCACAAAACCTGGCTGAACATTTGCTTTTTCACCAAGTTTCAGGGTAACATTGATGCTGCTAGTGTGGAGAAGATTTTGTGGGTCCCCCAAATACGGTGCTGAATTGTGAAAAATGCCCCATCGAAGAGTCAGCAAACGCTAGTTTTGAACACTATTCTTAACACTCACTGTATGAGCTTGGGAAGAAGACTTAAACCCTCTCAGCCCCACTTTCCTTTCCTGTAAAGTCAGTTTGAGGATGTACCTTTTTTCACCTAACATCTTCGTTTGAGTGACACATTTTTCTTTCTCTGGGGCACGTGCAAAAATGATGCATTTTATAACTGCTGGTGTCTAAGATACAGTGAAATTTGACCTCTACCTTAAAAGGTTGTCAAGAGGTAATGTATGTAAAGTGCTTAGCATAGTGTCTGGCTCAAAGCAAAATCACTTAAATGGCAATTGATTTTAGCTATTATTAAAAAATAACGGGGACCATATAGTAAGGCTTTGAGAGCGGCTGACAGTGTGAAAATGGAGCCCAAATTGAGATTGATCTCTTCTTTTCTTCTCCAGGTAGACTTTAGAGACAGTAAATTACAGTGCTGCCCTGGCCAGTCTTCCCCATTGATCCCAGCAGTGGCCCTGAGGCCTTTGACAGAGACTGTCTCCACAGTACAGACCATCTATAATTCCCGGAAGCCTGTTTCTCTGGCAGCCAGGTAAGTTAGACTAGCAGGCACCAGCAGGTCACTCAAGTGACAGGGCCATCACGCACAGACACTAGATGCATTGTGTTTTATGACCTCTACAGTCTTTTTGTTTATCCTGTAAATGTTTATGGAAATGTCTATGAGGAGTGGGCTGCATTCTAGGTGGTAATAAACAAAACAGAAATCCTGCCCCAAAAGAGTTTGTACTTCAGCATGTGAGAGGGTGTGTGTGTTTGAAGTGACAGATGCTAAGGAGGAAGATAAAACTGTGATGGGCAAAAGGACTTGCTGGGATGGCCTCACTGAACAGGTGGCCCATGAGCTGAGACCCACAGGTGGTGACGGGGCAGGCTGCAGACACTCAGTGAAGAATAGACTTGGTGGTGGGAACAGCCAGTTCTGTGGCTCCTGAGATGCAGCCTTCCTGGGAAGACTGAGGAAGAGTATGGGGCTTTGCAGCTGGAGCAGCGACAGGGAAAGGGGACCATGCCGTTGTAGGCTGGAGCCATACTGTACAGGGCCTTGATGGCCATGGTAGAGACTTTGGTTTCTGCTCCGTGTAAGATTAGTAAATTTGGTTTGCTCCTTTAAAGATAGGCACTTTATCCAAGTTATTGTGTGTGTGCGTTGAAATAATAGAAATATGTTTCCTAGACATGCAGCCTGGTGTCCAAGAGGGCAGAGGCAACCCCTCAAAGAGCCAATTTTACTTCGTTCAGTTTTAATCACTGACCATAGTGCATTCTTCATTGAGACATTACCTCACACTACCTTAAAATCAGGAGAAATTGTATATGAAGCCAATTTAATGACTGGCTTAAAGAAATCTAAACCCTGGATGTCTTTCCATTCCTTTAAGAGACTTTTACCACGTGGCTGCTATGTACCAGATCTTTGCTGACTTGAGGCTTTGGCAGTAGATGACGCACTCTTGATCTGGTGGGGAAATCCATGAGTACCCAATTTTAGACCACTGTAACACCAGCTCATGTAAGGGGGCCTTAAGGCATCTAAAACAGAAAGCTGAGAACTGTACCCAAGAAGGAATCCAGGAGACCAGGTTATGGTGACACAGGCCTGCAATCCCAGCATCCTAGAGGATGAGGCAAGAGAATCACAGGTTTGTGGCTAGGCTGGGCTACCTACTGAAATCCTGTCTGCAAAACAAACGAACAGTCTGGGAAATGACATGTAGGCTGTCCGCTTCTGTAATTTTGGAGGGCTTGCCTCATTAGTCTGTCACTTTCTCCTTTTCAGTGCAGAGACACTCCGACAGGAGCTGGAAAGAGAGAAAATGATGAAAAGACTGTTGATGACCGAACTGTGAAACTCTCCTCTTCTCGCCTGGAGGATGGCATGGTGCCTTCTGTCCGTTTCCTTTCTTCGGGCTTTGTGTGCTCACTTTAGCACAACACACAAATGTCATGTGCTCTGTTTGCCCAGGTCTCTATGGGTAGTGGAAGCCAACTTCTGGCTCGACTATCACGGGGAAAGTTACTTTAGTCTCCTGAGCATTAGAGATTCTTTCACTGCTCAGTGTAATTGAGACAAGGTTTGGTAAGTCTAAGAAAAGAAAGAAGGGAAAACAGGGAATCCTGTTCAAAAGTACCTGTGTGTATCTGTTAATAGCCACAGGGGTTAATATGACACAGACTACTTTGCTAACAAATCTGAACCATGTGATTTTGTATGACTGAAACTTGCACCAAGCTTTGACTGATTGTTAAGAATCATTTTTAATGAGATTCTTTACCACTGGTTTTTCATTTACACTGATAAATACATGGATCTTCTAAAGTCCTTTATTTTTATTCAGACACGAGTGGATAAACTAAAAAAAAAAAAGTTACATATCTCTATGACTTAAAGTACTTCAGCTTAACCAGAAATATAATTTAATGTGTGACCTTGTTGGATATGATATTATCCAGGATAAATAGAATTTATTCATTGATTCCAAAGTAGGGGATACCAGCTTCAATTGTCTAAAAATCTTTACAGGGTAAAGATAATTCAGTATCAAAAAGATTCGTTTGGGTGTTCCATCAAAGAAAATTATTTCTACAGTTGGTTAGTTTATGTCTGTTGGTAGAACCTTGACCAGAGGAAACTCTCTTTTTATATAGTTTCGAGAAATGCATTTTTAAATTTTTATTATGCACTTGATTAACTTTGCAGGAATAAAGGAACCCCCAGCCACAAACTAGCCCTCTAAATGATTTCCCTAGATTTTTCAATGAATACACACACATTTTACAAAGCTATGATCAGTGTGTACATTCCATTTTGTTATATTCTCCACCTAACACTTATCTCCTTATCAAACATCCTACTCTCACCAATCTAAATGTCTTTATAACCATATAACACGCTTAACATCTTTTCTCCCCATTATTAGCAAGTTGAGTCATATCCAATTTTTCACTCTTATAAATAGTGCTGCTATGAATGTCTTTGTAAAAAAAAAAAAAAACCCTTGGGAATATCTCCAAAGAGGGATTACAAGGTCAAAGAGCATGAAATATTTTATAACTCTTATTTTATATTGCCAGATTGCTTTTTAGAAAGATCCAATCTCTGGGTTGGAGGACCTTACAGGTCATTGAACTTACCTTCCCCCCCTTCTGAATGCTTGAATCCCCTCTACAATTTACGATGCCACCAGCAATGTGTAAGAATTCTTATTTATCATTAGCTCTGCCAGTATTGGGTTTTGCCATTCTTATTTATTTTTACTAGGTTAATAGATGTGTATAGTTGTTCTTGTAAAGTTGTTTTATTTCATTAATTTCTAGCAAGCCTGAGTACCTTTCCATGTGATGATTTACTAGGTGTATTTCCCCGTGTGAACTGTCCATCTGTTTCTTATGATCACTTGTTAAATGGAATTGAGCTCGTAATTTGTATCTGAGCTGTATTTTTATGTTGTGTTGTATAGCTTGCTCTCCTGTCCCTATCCTTACAACTGAATGGTGCCAATAATTTGATACTAATGACTATAAAAAAGTAACGCCTCCTTTATGAGCATTGTTGTAAATGAGGGTTATAAGAAAATATTCAGATAACTGAGGAGTAACCCTTTAAGTGCTGACTCTTAAAATTTTAATATTTTTTTGGAGGGAACTCTTTCTAAAATGTACTATAGTACATGCTTCCCTGCCTTAGTAAACACAGTATACTGGAGAGTATTTAACTTTCTCTTGGTGAGTCATGGTCATCATAATCATCACCCCTTTTGTACCCTGGTATGATACAGTGATGTTCCCAGGAGCTATCAAAATGCATAGGGCTTGGCTTGGCTTTTTGCAGGCTATTACAGTCTTCTTATTGCTGTTTTTTTTTGTTTTTTTTTTTTTACTGCTCTGTGCTCTATCAGTGGAGCTATCTGTGGCAATTGTAGCCTTTTATGCTGGTGACCCCCAGCTGTACTTTTAAAATGGCTTTAGCTGGTGACCCCTAACTGTACTTTTAAAATGGCTTTAGCTGTTGTCTTGTGGACATGACACAAAGAGTGTTTTTGTACAACATGGGGTTTGTCACCTCTTGCCAATCCAGAGCCTCTTCCTCTTCTAGATTGCTTTTTGAGGCATCTGCTCTTTATCTCCTGCTCTCTGATGGAAGCCTTCAAGACACAGCTGAAGATTTCCTGGGGGAGCTGGGACACCAAGTGTTTTATATGTGTCAGGTTCGCTTTGCTTCCAAGAAGGAATGCATGGGCTTTTGGCTGCTGTTTCGAGGAGGCTGAGTCTCCTGCTTCTTCCCCACATCCCCTTGGGTTTGCAGGTGTTTCTGAAGATTGATGTCACTGGAAATCTGAGCACAAACAGACTGGCTGTTATTGTATATGAAAACCCAGTATGTTTGGCAGCTCAGCTCTAACTAGTAAAATCAAGAGGATTCCATTGTTTCAGCAGTTGTCCTGGTTATTTGCCTACTTAAATGTATGATGGGTGCTTGGCATTTTGATCTGAAAAGATGAAATTGTATCAGATGGATTCAAGAGACTGAAGGGAATTATGTAATTGCTTCACCCTTTTATGTACTAAAACCAAAACAATAGCACCGTAAGGTCCCCCAACACACTCGATGGGCTCAGGGGAAACCCTTAGGTTTGGTGTGCTAATGTAATCATTCCACAGTCAGGGCTGGCACAGACTCCTGGTGGGCACGGTGGGTACTGCAAGGCCTGGGAATCCTCAGTCCACAGGGTTTAGAGACTGTGGACCTCACAGATCATTAGATTTGAAGAGTTTGGAAAGAAAACCCTGGAACATTCAGGAAATCTCACTAGGGTGCATCCAGGATTTTGTATTTCCAAAATAGCACAGGAATATTCTAATATCACTGTTATCTTTCTTTCACCATCTCAAAGATCACAGCTTTTAAAAATATTCAAATAAAAATCACCATTTTAACCATTTTAAAGTGTGTAATTCAGTGTTTTCTAGTGTATTCACCAACACTGTGCAGACATCACCCCTATCTAATTCCACCGCTGTCCCAATCCCCTGGCAACTACTAATCTATTTTCTGTCTATGAATTTTCTTATTCTGTACATTTCATATAAATGGAATCATACCGTGTGTGGTCTTCTGTGATTGACTTCTTTCACTTAATGTTTTTAAGGTCCATTCGTGTTGCAGCATATACCAGAACTTCATTCCTTTTTTCAAGGGCTGAAACCATGTCTTGTGTATCCATTCATCAGTGGACAGAGATTTGAGTTGCTCCTACTTTTTAGGTATTGTGAAGAATACTGTTGTGAACATTCATGTGCAAGTTTTTGTGTGAAGGTATGTTTTCAATTCTCTTAGAATCCTCAGATCATAGGTTGACTGTATTTAACTTTCTGAGGAACTGCCAAGATCACAGCTTTTATTTTTCATGAAATCCAAAGTACAAAGTTACATATACTGCCTAGTCAGAGGCATGGGTACATATGTTCCTGGAAAGACACTGAAAGGCAGCACTGATGTGAAGTTTGAATACCAGAAAAAAATCTTTGTTTTTAAAAGAGAAACAATTTTGAGGAGAATAGAAAATAAAAGTATTGTCTTTCTTTTAAAAATGAAAATGACATCAAACTCTGATTCATCTCTAACTTCTTTGCACGGCTGACTCTTGAAAAATGATCCTCAGAATGTTCAGGCAAAGTTCTGCCCCAGAAAGTTTGAGCAAATGGGAGAATCACAATAGATTTTTGCCATTCACCGGGTTCACGTTGGTGAGGATCCCTACAGACCTGACATGTAACCAAGGAAAATGTGTGCTGAGGGTCCTTTATAATTTGTGTGTGTGTCTTTTGCTAAGGTTTGAACCCCAGCTTTGACATAGGTTAGATAAACACGCTACCACTGAGCTATACTCCTATCCTACTGTGGGATTTTTCAGGGCTTAAATTCAGTAAGAAAACACAAAGAACATAAAAACCCTAAAAGACAGTTTAAATGGGGCAGCAAGGATCTCATGAAATTGTAGGAGCCAGTTCTATAGGGAATTGGAAGCTTAAGTAAGTTTTAAGGCCCAGGTGACTCATCCAGGCTTCGTGTGGCCTACAAATGCTATGTATGGGCCTTCTCCCTAGAAAAATCCACTCACCACCTTATTCTAGTACCTTCATAGGGGCCTTGCACCATCCTTGAGCCTCTCTGTGGTCTCCTTTGAGTCCATGGACTCCAGGTCCTTGAACATGAGTAGATAATCAAAATCCACCAATGAAATATCATGTTAGGATATGATTGCAAGCCCTCCTACAATACATGCACATGCGCGCACGCATGCACACACACACACACACACACACACACACACAGACAAGCCGTACAACTTTTATCAGACCAATTTACCAGGAGTTAACCTGGTAAATTAACTCATGACCTAGTTTGTATTTACCTTGTACTTACCTTCATCATTGTTGTAATAATTGAAATGAAATGAATAAAAAAGAAAATAATAGGTAATAGCTTCAATTCTAAGGAAATTGGTAGAAATCTGATGCTTCCTTTTTTTATTTTTTTAAAGTTAACTATTGATCTATTTAAAACTGACTGTATCTTCCCTGGTGAAGAAAAAAGAAGAAAGGAATTTCAATTTTTAAAGAAAGAATTGTGGGGTTTTTGAAGGATTACACATAAAAACATTTTTTAATGTGCTAAATTGGCTTTTAGATTTATTTTAGATTTTTATGTAATGCCAAGCTATGCTCTTTGGGGAGGAGTCTTATTTTTGTTTGTTCTCTCTCTCTCTCTTTTTTTTTTTTTATTGGTACCAGGGATCGAACTCACGACCACGTGCTTGCAAGGCAAGCGCTTATCCTGCTGAGCTAAATCCCCAGCCCCTTGTTCTCTTTTTTAGTACTGGGGATGGAACCCCAGGTTATTACACTGAGTTATATCACCAGCAGTTACTAATTTTTTTTATTTTGAGACAGGGTCTTGCTAAATTACCCAGGCTAGGCTTAACCTTGCCGTCTTCCTGCCTCAGCTTCTGAGAGCACAGGAATTACAGGCATGCACCACTATGCCTGGCTGAGTTTTTGTTTGTTTGTTTTTTAGGGAATTGTAATTTTCCTTGCCTTTTCCAAACACAATATATCTGATTTATTTCATGCAACAAGTAATATGTTGGAGGATCTAGTGAAGCTCAAGGCTTTCATGAATTACACTTTGCTTCAGCTGTCAAGATTAACATATTTAAACTCCATTTGGACAAGGGACAGTTAGCTGCTCTCTGATGGCAAACACCTGACCTGTGGCTCTCCTAGGACATCTGCTCCAAAAGCAGTCCTCCTGTCTCCCAGACAACCGGGCTAGAAAAAGTTGAGGTCACTAATTTCCCTGGCGGTGTTAATGTTTTATAATTCTGTGCACATTTATTCATACCTTGAATGCTTTTGATCTTTATTATCTCAATCTTCAACACATCATGGAGATTAGTGATCATGGACAACACCACCCTGAAATAGTCTGATTTCTACACTTGCATTTGGAATCTCTATGCTTTTTTTTTCCTTGATAATTATTTTCTTTGCTTGTGAAATAAAACAGAAACAAAATCAAGTTCAAAATATTGGCTGACCAGCAGTGGTGGCACATGCCTGTAATCCCTGCACTGCGGAGGCTGAGGCAGGATACAGAGTGAGTCCAGGCCAACCTGAATTGCACAGCGAGACCTTGTCTCAAAAAAACAAAACAAAAATAAAATGCTGGCTGTACAACACCAACATGAAATTTCCCTAACCGAAAACAGCTTAGCAGTTTGAATGTATTAGCATCCCGACAACCATCAACAAAAGAGAACCCTTGGGAACTTGCATATACTAAGTGCTTGGTGTGAATACATGGATGGCTGGATAAATAAAAAAGTAAATTATAAGTGGCATCAGACATGGGATGGCCACGTTAGGGCCCAGTCGTGCTTGCTGAGGGGAGACAATAAACCAGTTTCCTAGTATCAAGAGATACAGGTTACGCCCAGGCACCAGTGACCTTCGGTTGAGGATACACTTCAGGAACTGGGTTCTAGTTTCTTCTCTGCCTCTGACCACCTCCATTTGCCCACTATATAGTGGGATCCTGCGATTTCAGTTTCCTTCAGTGATGATTCCAGGAAATAAGGGATCCGGTAGGTTGCTTTATGTAAACCAGAAAGTGCAGAAACAAAGAGGAGGAGGTGACAATTCTGAAGAGAGCATTTGAAATGGAAACGTGCTTTGGGAGCCAGAAAATTTGGGTAAAAACCAACTCCTGCTTCATTGGGGGTCTGGAGTGGGGCTGGAAGTAGGCGATGCTAACAAGCTCCTAGGCGATACCGCTGCGGCCCGCCCCGGATTGCAAGGGCCCAGGAGGCCGAACTGCACAGGTGGGAGACGCAGGAGAACCGCGAGGCGGGGCCAGGAGAGGGGCGGGGACCAATCCGGACGCTGGAAGGGAAGCAGCCGGGAAGGCTGCGGGGGACGGGAGCCGCTGGGAGCGAGCGCGGGGGAGGCCGCGGGGCGGGGGCGCGGATGCGCAGAGCGCGCGGGGGCGGGCGGTCCGCGGCTGCGCGGCGCGGGCTGGCGGAGGCTACGGCGGCTGGGTCCCAGCCGCGCACGCGGCGCCCCGCTGCGGCCCGAGCGGCCTGGCTGCGGGATCCGTGTGCAGCGATGGCGCGGCCGCCCCGGCCGTGCCCGGGCCCCTGGGCGCCGCCGTTCCTGCTGCTGCTGCTGCTGCTGCTGATGGCGGGGCTCCACGCCTGCACCGCCAGCCCCGCGGACGACGGCGCGGGCCCGGGGGGCCGGGGACCCCGGGGCCGGGCGCGGGGGGACGCGGGCGCCGACGAGGCGGTGCCACGCCACGACTCCTCCTACGGCACCTTCGCGGGGGAGTTCTACGACCTGCGCTACCTGTCCGAGGAGGGTGAGGCTGCGGGAGGCCGCGCGGCTGCGAAAGGGGAGCCCCGCGGGGTGGGGACCGAGGCGCGACGCGCGGGGTTGGTGAGGGTGTGTTGGTGAAGGTGCCGGTGGAGGCAGCTCACACCCTGCCGGCGTGGAGGAAGGGCTAGAAGAGCTGTAGGCGTCTGCAGCCTGCTTTCCACGTGGGGAGACCGAGGCACGGAGGTGGAGGTGGTCCCCCAAGTCCTTCGAGGCGAGGCCGTGCACAGGGTGTGCAGAACCCCGCCCCACCCCACCCCCAGTTCCCAGCGTGTGACTTGCAACCTTTCTGGCTGGGAGGAGGCTACCATCTGGCCCGGGCTGTGAGAGACTAGGGCAGGGGGTAGAAAAAGAAACCCATTTACAGAGAGATGACCTACTTTGCAGCGAGTAGCAACCCATCTTCTTAGCGGTCTGTTGGTGCTCGCTGCCCAGGCACCAGAGCTGGGTCACATCTCACTTCCCACTCTCAGCCCACTTCTTCTGTGTCGTCACACAGACAGTATGGTCCCCTGATGTGAGCCACAATTGTCGGAGCCTTGTGGGTCCAGCAACCTGGGGATTGTCAGCCACCAACCTCCCTACCTGTGCGCCTCAGTGAACACAAAAGCCAAATGGATTTTGTCCAGAAGGGATGGAGACTTCGCGCCTTACTTCTGTAACTTTGTGAAGTAGTGATTTCCCTTTTCTTCTGCTAAGCGGGATATCCAGGAATAAGCCCGGGGTCTGAAATGTTGATACCTGCTTGGATGTAGCTGTTGGTTAGGATTAGATGTACCTCTATGCAACATACAAACCTTATTACCATCGACATGATAAAAATTTCCCTTTCGTGTAAAGAAATCTCCAAGTAGGAAATGTAGAACTGGTGTGGAGGCGCCCTGTCTTTCAGGGACCCTGGGTCCTACTCTGCTTTTTCGTAGCGTGTAATTTTATAGTCCCAAATAACTGCTTGAGCTCCAGCTATTGGATTCACATTCCAGGTCATGGGAAATTGAAAAAAGGAAGGACACCGACTACTTTATAAGATTACTCAGAAGTTTCATGTAACAGTTCTACTTACTTCAATATGTGGTCAGGCATAGATATAAAGGAAGCTGGAAACAGAACTCTTAGCTGAGACATGCCCAGCCAATTAAAAATTGGAATTATTATAATAGAAGCTGTGGGAAAACATTGGTTAGGAGCAAGCTGAACTTGTGAAACAGAGACTCCAACATACAGTGGCTTATATAAGATTATTTTTTCTCAGCTAAGAGTCTGGATGGTCCAGGCTAATGAGGCCGCTTTGTTCCGCGTGGTCATTCAGGGATCCCAGTGCCTCCCATCTTGTTCTTGCACCATCCCCCTAAGGCTTCATCCTCAGCTGGGCAGCAGAAGTCCAGGTCGCTCATGTGACCTTGTTCAAGACTGTGGGAAGGAAAAAGAGAAGTTTAGGGTAAGCAGTTACCTTTCAGGCTGGCTGTACAATCATGCTGTTCCTATCATTTGGCAGAAACCCAAGTGCCTGGCCTGGCTTCTGGGGAGGCTAGGAGGTATAGTGTTCTTGCTGGGCAGCCATGTGCTTAGGAAGAAGGGGTGAGTGGGGTGTGGAGGTTGAAGGACAACCAGTGTTAGAGTCTGTCACACTGGAAGAGGATAAATATTCCAAAATCTTTTATTTATCTTATTTTACTTTATTGTCTTTTTTTGAGACAGGGTCTCACTATGCAGTTCAGGCTGGCCTTGAACTCACTGTGTAGCCCAGACTGGCCTTGAACCCATAGCAATCCTCCTGCCTCAGCCTCCTGGGTGCTGGAATTACAGGCATATGCTACCACACCTGACTCAGAACTTATTTCTGAAAGTATCTAGTCCATATTTATTGTGCTCATAGTCAACTTAGTACTGCTGGGTGAGTTAAATGTTACATACGAGAGTTTATATTCTGATTGGCATGTGTATGTAACAGTTGAAGAAAAAAGCTCAGAATCTGTTTGTCAGTTTGTAAGTACAAATAGAATGAACTCATGATTGTAGAGTGTAGACAGGTAATGAACTTCGCTACCAGGGATAGCTTTGTAGAATCAGACCAGAAAGGCAAATAGACTGGTGGGATGGGAGAGGGAGGACACTTGGGCACGGTGACCACAAGCTTGTGGTGGGGCCTATACCGTGTGTGTACAGATCCCTGGTTTGTCTGCTCACCCTGCCTGTCCATAACCTTAAGCTGCCTAAGCCCCACCTCTAATCAGTCTTGTTGGTAGTTTCTCTGTCTGTCTGTCTGTCTGTCTGTCTGTCTGTCTGTTGTACCAGGAATTGAACCCAGGGCCTTCACACTGATCTACATCTCCAGCCCTTTTTCATTTTGAGATAGGGTTTTGCTAAGTCACTAAATTGCCCAAGGTGGGTTTGAACTTATGGTCTTCCTGCCTCAGCTTCCCAGAGTGCTGGGATTATAGGCATACGCCACCATGCCCAGTTTTAGAAACCTGGGACAGTTTCCCCCTGCTCCCTAGAAGAAGCTTTAGCTCCATATCCAGAGTTTCTTTCTGGTCTAACTTCCCGTCAGTGCCATTTCTCACCCTCCTTCCCTACCCTGAGCTTGCATCTCCCTTTTTCCTTTGCCCTCTCCCGTTTCACTTTCTTTCAGCTCCTACTACCAGCTGATGGGTACTGGCAGGGATGGCTGTGGGATGCCCCTTAGGGCAGCACCTCTGCAACATTACCTGGTATGACTTTCCCAAGATCCTTAGAAGTCCTCAGTGAAGCTAGGTGTGCACATCTCTAACCCCAGGGCTCGGAGGCTGAGGCCGGCCGTCCTTGGCTATATAAGGAGTTCATTATGTGTCAGTTTCCTATTATCTTGGGTTTGAAATTCTGTATCTTTGGGTTTTTTCTCTTTAAAATAAAAGGCAGACAACCAGCAACAACAATAAAAACCCAAAATCCACAGTGAAGCATCCTGAGATAGAGGGGGCTTTCCAGACAGGGAGAAGCAGAACCTAGAGAGGCTGTCCCGGGGTAAAGGGAAAGAAAGTGTCAGGAAGTGACATTGCATGGCGAGGGCTGACTTGAGGACTAATGGCACAAAGACTTGAGGTGGCCGATGGACTCAGGAGAGGAGGCCGGGGCGACACGGCCTGGGACAGATCCAGTGCGAAAGGGAACGGCAGGTGAAAACCATCAGACAGTTCTTGAGTGATTGGAATACCAGCTTCCTCTACATGGGGTTCCTTCTTTTCAGGTTCTAAGTAGCTGGGAAACCTAGTTTTATGGAATTTTTCTTTTATTTGTTTTTGCTTTTGTGGTGCTGGGAATTGAACACAGGGCCTGCTACATGCTAGACACATGCTGTACCCAGCCCCAGACTGGGTATTTAATGAAGAGCTGGCCTGATTATAGCAAACCAGAAAAAGAGAATTAGAATAGGGGGAGGGTTAGGGATTTCCATGAGACTTAAGGAGAGCTCACTGACCTTTACCTATACTGTCCCGAGATTCTCCAGTGTCTAGATTGCTCCAGACCCCCAAATGCAGTGACTGCACTGGCTGATTTGATGTCTCTGATCAACCCCCCCACACACACACACACAATGTGTCCGTTCGTTCGTTCGTTCTTTCTTTCTTTCTTTCTTTCTGTAACAGGGGTTAAACTCATGACCTCAGGCATGAGAGGCAAGCGCTTGTGGCACTGAGCTGTATCTCTGGCCCTCACTTCTCAAACTTAAGTTATGTATTGGTTTCACTATGCTAGTTTTCAGAATGCTGAGGCTATCTACTGTTCCTGTATACTACTCATACTGATAGTCCCAGCTCAAATGCACCCTCTCTCAAGGAGCCATCCCTGATTTTCTCCTCCCCCTGCCCTGTGCCACTAGATAAGGGTGTTCTCCCCCCAGCACAATGTTGAGTCCTGCCAGGACTTTTCTGTTCTCTGTACTCAGGAGTTTGGATAGGATCTTGGTGCTTGAATATTATTATTTGTATCTTTTTCTCTTGAGGTTCTCAGCCCAGAATGTGAAACAGATTACCATTTGATTATGGTCAAATAATATCCTGAGGGTTCTCCGGAAAACAAAAAGCTGAACTGACTGTTGGCTTATCTCTGTATTGTATCTTCCATGAATGTAGCTCAGCTCACTGGAGCTAACTTTTCATAAATGTTTACTATGTGCCAGACAGTGTTTTCAGGTACTTTATCTGCATTAATCCTCATAGCTCCCTTGTGAGTTACATACTACTATTACCACCACTTTAGAGTTAAGGGAACTGACCCACAGAAAATTTAAATATTGTTGCCAATGGAACAGGGCTAGAAAGTGTGAATTTGTTGATTGATTTTGTGGATAAGACAGTGCAAGGAAGGTGTCCATTCTACCTAGAGTTGAGGGCCCTTGTTGACGATGTGGTGGGAAATGTAACTGGAGGAGTGGAATTAGGTATTTTTATGAACAAACTTGAGGAATTTGGAATTGATGTGGTAGGGAGTTAGAACCTACAAGTTCTAAGTAGTAGAGCGCTACTGCAAAAGCTGCAATCACATGAGTGTGGACCTTTATACATATGTCTTGGTTACTTTTCTGTCATTGCTGAGACAAAATAGCTGATGCCCAAAATTAAGAAAGGAAAGGTTTATTTGGCGTACAGTTTGTGGTGGTTTCAGTCCATACTTAGCTGGCTCCAAGGAATAGTGGCACATGGCAGGGGCCACAGTTCATGGCAATGGAAAACAATAAAAGCAACAAGAGTAAAAACAGGAGCATGGAGTGAAGATGCTTTCTACCCCTTTTACTGTATGTAGGCCACACCCTTTTGGGTGTAGCAGTCACAGCCAAAATCCCAGCATTGGACCATGAACCATTGACAAACTCTAGAAAACTGCTCCCCATGATTGCATGAGGCTTAGGGGGGACATCTAGACACAAACTGTAACAACATACTTATTCATTGTCTTTTGGCATTTCCATTTCATTATAAGACTGTGATTAGTAGAAACAGTGATTCAGCCAGTCCAGAAAGATGCTGATATGGTAGTTTGCAGAGATGAAACTGAAGGTATGGCCAGACAGTTTCTGGTTAAAACTTGAAGGAATCAAGTACCAAATTAATACTTGAAGGCAATGATCTAAGTAGTTAATTAGAAGCAATAAATAGCAAACCAGAATCCATTAACCACTCAGTAGAGTATACAAAGCAGGCTCAGGGGATTGCAGGAAAGGAATAAATAGTGTCTATGTATTAGGTGAGAATGGAAACCACAAAACTATATTGAGAACCTCAAAAGTCAACCAAGAAAATTGCTACTTCTCATGTTACAGAAATACCTGATGGGAGAAAATGATAAGAGAAAAGAAATCAGGGGAAGAAAAAAAATTAATTTCAAAAACAGAGAAGCTATAGAAAAGTTTATAGGCTATGTAAAAAGAAGGAAGGAGAAAAGTTTTTTTAAACCCCAAGCCAATATTATTTCTCATTCAGATTTTTATTTTAGAGAGGAAAAAAATAGCATCAAAATAGAAAATGCAATGAAAGGAACAAGCCAAATGAAAAAGTGATGAAAAAATGGGAGACTAGACAGAGCTAAGGCAAAGAGGAAAGAACGCCTGTGCATCTGTGTGGTTCATCCATAGGGCTCAAGCCTGAGGGGTCAGGTCAGTGTGAGGGAGGCCGTGAAGAGGAGGGGTGAGGGCCAGGCAAGGTCTTGAAACAGTGTGATAGGGTCAGATTTCTGGCTTAGAAAGATGATACATAGGCCTGGGATATGGCTCAGTGGTAAAGCTAGTCTATGTACAGGGCCTGAGTTCCATTACCAGTACTGCGCAAAAAATAAAGAATAAATAAATAAAATTCAAAAGGTGGTGTGTAGGGAAAGAGAGGGAACTAGGTATGAGGATCAAATGGCAGGCTGAGGTAGGAAAAACAGGAAGTGATGACTGAGTAAAGGTACCAGACGGGAGAAGGATTAAGGTTATGAGATCAGGAGATGAGGTGAGTAGTAGACTTGTTCACTGAGACAGCAGACTTGGGAGGAAGAGCATTAAGAAGTGTGAAGGGAACTTGGTACCGGACATCTGGGTTGATTCTAGCTTGATTCTATCCAGCTAGAATCCTCTCAGTACAGATGGCTTAATTGGTGGGCTTTACCACTGATATAAATAAAGAGGAAAAGCTGAAAATTAGGAAGTTGAGTAACAAAGAATAAATCTGAAGAAACTAGTGGGAAACATAATAAAATTATAGCTACATAGCCTAATTAATGAAATAGAAACCAAATATTCAGTAAAAATAAGAAAGTGAAAAGTGATTCTTTAAAAATAGAAGAGTTAAATGTATTAGGGTTCAGCAAAGAAATGCAATGAATAGATTTGTTTTAAGGATTGGTTCACATGATTGGCAAGTCCAAAATCTGCAGGCCAGCAAGCTGAAAACCCAAGGATGAGCGATGTTACAGCTCAAATCCAAAGGCGTCTGCTGCTGCTTTGCTGAAGAAAGTTACTCCTTCTGTTCTTTTCAGGTCTTTGACTGATTGGATCCAATCTGTTTAACTCAAAGTCCACAGATGTAAATGTTAACCTCCTCAAAAAACACCCTCAGAGGAACCTCCACGATAATGTGTGACCACAGATGTGAGCAGATGGGTCCAAGCCAAATTGACACATAAAATTAACCATCAGAATATGTTCTGACAAGAAAAACAAAAAGAAGACAAATAATATTAGTAGATACCACAGAGATTAAAAACCGTATTAATTTGTAATTGTAATGATAAAAATAAAGATAACCTGATTTAAAGTGGGGGAGAGGATTCTAAAAAGACATTTTTCCAAAGATGTACAAGTGGCCAAGGGATGCATGAAAATATGCTCAAGATCACTGACCATTAAGAAAATGCATGCAAATTGAGATCATGAAGGGCTGAGAGTATAGCTCCGTTGTAAAGCACTGTATAACATATGTGATTTGATCCCCCATCTGAATTTGATCCCACATCACAAAGAAAAAAATTATAATGATGTACCACATCCTACCTACTAGGATGGCTATAATTTTTTTAAATAGCAAATGTTAGCAAGGATATGGAGAAATTAGACCTGTCATACATTGTTGATAAGGATGTAAAATGTTGCAGCTGTTTTGGAAAATAATTTGGCAGTTGCTCAAAAAACTTAAATACAGGGTTAGTATGTGATACAGCAGTTCTATTCCAGGAGAGTTGAAAACATATGTTCACACAAAAACTTGCACACAGCAGCATTATGTATAATAGCAAAAAATGGAAACAACCCAAATGTCTATGAACTTATGAATGAAAAACAAATGTTTTCTATTCATAGAGTATTGTTCAGCCATCAGAAGGATTGAAACTCTGATACATGGATGAATGTAAAAAAATTTATGCTACCTGAAAGAAACCAGACACAAAAGGCCATATATCATATTATTCCAGTAACAGGAAATGTACAAAATAGGCAAATTCATATGTTAGCCTTGTGGGGAAATTTAATTCAATTCTCATTCAATTTGGTTTACAACAAGAGTCATGAAAAGAGTTGTTTGTGAACTGAGGTGCCATGTAAGTGAATGTAAAGGAATAGTTTCATGTCTTTGGACTGGAGGGTAATGTCTCAGACAAGACCCTAAAAAGTACCACCAAAAGAAGAAAAATTCTTAACACATCAAATTTAAAGATTTGAATCCAAGAAAAAGAAAACTCTAGATAAAAAAAGAGATCAATTATTTTTTTTTTTTTTGTTGCCAGGGATTGAACTCACAACCTCGAGTTTGCCAACCAGGCACTTACGCTGCTGAGCTAAACCCCCTGCCCCCCCAAAAAAAACACAAACCAAATTGGTGGTGGACTGGGAGAAAAAATTGCAATATCTGAAGCCAACAGTTTTGTTAAATTCTTAAATATATAAATTTCTTACATTCTCATGAAAAAGGTCAAAAGCCAAGTAACAAACTGAACAAAAAGGATGGAAATATACATTGTAGAAGGGAAAACGCAAATGTTTTAATTGACATATAAGAAATGTCGACTCTACCATCATTCAGGAAAATCCAAATTAAAATTTTGGGATGATCATACAGAGTGTAGTTCTGGATGTGGGGAAACTGGGACAGTCACACGCTACTGATGGGACTGTAAACTTGGCTGTTGTACTGAACACTGCCCTCATTCAGCTTGGTGGAATTGAAGATGTGACCCATCAATTTATTTCCAAGGTTTGTTAAAACAGAACAAAACCAAATCTTTTGCATATGCCTACAGAAAACAGAGGTAAGGATGTTCGTCTGTTCCTTATTTGACAAAGTAAACATTGTAGCAAACCAAAATGGCTTAATCTGGAAGGATATTTTAAGAAAATTGATTATATACATATCAGGGAATAGTATTCAGCCAGGAGTAGTAACGGGTCTTAGATTTACCTACATAGGTTGATTTCGAAAGGAAAATAATAGACAAAATGAGATTTATTGTATTGCCTCATTTATGCAGATTAATAACATACATAAACACTTTTTGAGAACACATGTATAAAAATAAACATAGCTGGTAAATAGTAAGTTGGGTCAGGCTCTTGCTAGTCTACTCTGTTTGGGCAAGACCGGACCTGTGCATGCCCACGGGCTGTTTCTTGCAGTGCACCTGTTACCAGTGTGGCGTGTTAGGTCCATTGGCTGCATGAGAAATTGTGCCTAGAACCTGGACTTTAGATACACATTCTGCTACCGGCAGTTTTGGTAACTACCTTACCTTGTTATTCAAGAGTTTCAGGATGGTGGTGTTGTGAGTACGAAGGGCTTTTTTTTTTTTTTTTTGGGTACTGGGGATCAAACTCACAACCTCACATTTGCCAGGCAGGTGCTTATGATGCTGAGCTAAATCCCCAGCCCATGAAGAGCTTTTTACACTGTGAGCAGGTAGAATTCTGTGCTCCACGGAGGTGAGAACCTTTCCTTCAATCTCACATTGTCTTGTTTCTGTTGTTACTAGTGTGTTGTTTATCACCATAAAATACTATGTTTTTTAAGATGATGTATCTGTCAGAGTGCCTTTTTTTTGTACTAAGGATTAAACCCAGAGCCTCGTGTGAGCTAGGCAAGTATTCTACCATTGAGCTACATCCGCAACTCTTATTTGAGACAGGCTCTTTGGTAAAGTTGCCCAGGCTGGCCTTGAACTTGCAGTCCTCCTGCCTCACCCTCCCAGGTAGCTTGGATTACAGACACGCTCTACCACGTCTGGCTAGCAAAAGAAGTTTTTGAAGTAATTTACCACTAGAAATGTGTCAGTGCACATGATACAGAATGATGAATATTAAACAGCATTATTCTCTAGCCTTCAAAGTGATAGCTGCTAATAAGCTACAGTCTTGGAAAGTACATTGTGCATTTGAGGATTAATCCATTCAGTCTATCAGTCAAATCCCAGTTAGAAAGACAAATTATACTAGCTTTGTAAACAGGGATGGGCAGCCCTGGGAATTTTATAAGAATTTGAGGGACTAAAGAGACCAAGGCAGCAGGAAACAGCTTCCACCGCTGGGGCTGAAGGTGCCAAGTGAGAGGCTTGGAGTCTTAGAACCTGCAAGCTTGGAAAAGGGGCCTCCGTGGTTCTGACTGTTGTTGGAGAGCAGGGCTCTGTGGAGCTGCAGGCCCCTTTGAGCAGTAGGATGAGGCTGCTTCTGAGTCTTGCCAAAAGCTGGGAACTTAAAGCAACTTCCACTGTAAGGATGAAGCAGAGCTACTGAGCATTTAAATATTGGGACAGCAATCTAACAGGAAGGAACAGTCTTCCGTACCTCCTCTTGTCTCCCTTGAATGCCTTCCAATGGCATCGCCTCAGCAGTTGGCAAAGGAGGAGGGCTTTACAAGTACTCAGCGTCTGGAAGGTTGGGTTGTAGCCAGGACACAAGAACATAGATACTTGCACATGATACAAACTTATTTCATACCAAATTTTGAGGGATCATTTAAGTTCAGGAAAAATTGTAAAAGTGCTCTGCTTTACTCTAATACAAGTCCCACAAGTGTACTACAACTTATTTCTGTCCCTAAAGACCCAGAGGTAGTGTAAACCCCGCAAGTTAAAGGTCTTGGCCAGCAGCAATACTCTTTACACTTCAACCAGCTATAAAAGCAGGGGCTTCCTGCCACACCTGTTCCACAGTTTGCTAGACTGTCTTGTGCAACTCAGAAAGCACCATGCTTACAACTGTAGTGTTGATACTGTGCAATACAGCTCCGGACCAGCTAACGAAGAGAAACATAGGGTGAGGTTTGGCAGGATCCTGAATGCAGTTTCTGTGCTCTTCTGTGGAATCATCATGTCACACTCCCAACATATTAATATTGCCAGAGCTTTCACTAGGTTGTGTTAGATGGGCGTGATAGATTTAATCATTGACCATGTGGCTGAGCTCAATCTCCCGCCTCTCTTTGTTCACCTGAGATAGGGCTGGCTGCAAGCCCTAAACCTCTAATCACATGATGGGTTTTTCTGGTGACCTCTTCCCATTCTGACTCATCTCTGCACATTCAGGTGTGATTCAAGGGGATTATGAGTAATAAAGACATTCTTATATAGTGAGCTGGAGACCCTAAGTTCAACCTCCAGCACTGGGGAAAAAAACTTATTGAAGGGATGCACAAATGCATTTAATAGAATACAAATTCTCATTCCAAGTTTTAGACATACAAGATGACAGCAAATGAGTGCAAGAGAAGCCATTTGCCCACACTAATAAATTAGTTCAGAACATTTATGTGTGCTTGGTTCTAAAATTTGCTTTTATTTGGAGTTTGGAAACCTGTTTATGAATCAATGGTTATTAGTTCTGAGTCCAGTTTACAAAATTTAATAGTAATACTGATCCAGTGGTAATAATAACTGCCATTTATGCAGTCAAATGCTCTACCACTAAGCTATACCCCCAATAACTGGCATTTATGGAGCTAGAAATCTATCATATGCCAGTGTATTAATCTAGAAAGTAGGAGGGTGTGTTTGAGATCTGCTTACTTTCCAACATAGTGTTTAAATTACACGCAATTCATGCTAACCAGGAGCCTATGTCCCTTTGTAACTTCAAAAATGGAATAGAAAAATCCTATTATGTACATAAATGAAAAAACCTACTATCAAGTACATAAATGTATTATTGTCAGTTGTTTTCTTTTAGTGCATGGGGAACTTAAATTAGAAGCAACATTGAAAGAGATGCCCTTGTCAGTCACCTACAGAATCTAAGTACATAGGGAGTGCATAATCGTTGCATTCCTGGATAACTATTCTGAGAGAAAAAAAATGGCCTCAGGATTGTAGTAAGAAATAAGAGGAAGAACATGTATGAAGATGCTTCACATAGGTTTGTAGCATTGAAGAGCTGCTCAATAAACATCAAGAGAAAGACAAAACACTTCATCCAGAGCAGAGTTCCGTCTGTATACTGAAATGAGTGTAGGTGTTAGTACAAGATAAGCACAGAACTAAAAAAAGTTATGTATGTGACCCAGTTACCTAGGGATGGGGAAAGTCATGTCGTGTGTTCAAGTTTAGAGTCAGAGAAATGGAATATTCAGAGTGCACAGATGTGAGCCAGCAAAGTGTAGCTGGAGACCCCTTCCTCCCTTTCGCCCTTCCTGTTTCTGTTTTTGGGTACTGGGAATCGAACTCAAGCCTTCTTGCTTGCCAGACAGGTGCTGCTCCGCTGCACTATTTCCCCAGCCCTTGTTTTTGTTTTTTTTTGCAGTGCTAGGAACCTGAACACAGGGCCTTAAGCATACAAAGAACATGCTCTATCATTGAGCTGTATCTCAGCCCCTGATGTGTAATAAATCTGATGGAACAAAGTAAAACCTAGTCTAAAAAGTATTATGAATCCCAAAATACTTCAAAAGAATTGAGAAAAAACTAGTTGTTTTTCTCAAGTTTATTTACATTACCTAAACTCTGTAGATGATTTTATTTTAGCATTTGATGATCCATAACGTATTACAAGTGTCCAGTGCCACATTTTGGCCTTGGCAGAGAACATACATGGTACCTGTGTACACAAGGTAAACAGCCCAGGAGAAAAAGATTTCTCTTACAAACTGGAGCCATAGGGCGGCCTGTTCTTCAGTATGTGGTTTGGCACAGTATGGTGGTAAGTAACCTTATAAGAAACGTACATGGCTGCTAGAACTCTCTTGGAGGAATTTAGAACCGTGAAAATGTTACTGCAAAATGGCAGATCTGAGAAACAGACTGGAAGATCCTATTATGCACATAAGTGGAAAAAACCTACTAGCAAGGACAGGTGTGTCACTGTCAGTTTTTTTTTTTTTCTTTAGAGCATGGGTGTTGTATTAAAACTGCTTTTAAAATTACCAAATGATAGTAGTTATACATAATTATCTTTTGCTCCACGTCTCCTATTCCGGAGAAGAGGGCCCATCCATGCCCAGATGCCACGTAAGTTTGAATCCAAAGGAGCGTGCCCCGTGCTCTCCTCTCATGCAGGGAGTGATTAGCCTTAGTTAAAATCCTTTTTTAAACCCTCCCATTGCTAGACATATGCACTAGAAAATAGGCAACACATTAAAAATATAGCATTGGAAAAGTCATTATTAGATTTTCTAACCATTATTCTTACTACCCAGGTTACCCTTTCCCTACTGCTCCTCCTGTGGATCCGTTTGCGAAAATCAAAGTGGAAGACTGTGGAAAAACCAAGGGATGTTTTAGGTCAGTGGATAAATTTAAAGCTAAGAAATCTGTTAATTTCTCAAGGTAGTATTTAAGTTGCATGCAGCTCGTACTAGTCAGGGGACTTTGTGACTTCAGCAAAGTTATGGCGTTTTCTCAGGGCTCCTCAGTGCTTTTGCCCAAGCGTGCAGGAAGCCCTGGGGCATTCTCCAGTTCTGCACTCTGGCCTGTAGTGCCGTGGGTACAGGGCATTCCTCACCAACTGCTTGTGTGAGGACATCAATGCTGTGAATTTCAGTGTTCCTAGGTTTTAATTTGATTTATAGATAATTTTAAATCTTGTGATAATTTAAATATGAAAATTTGTAACTAAAACGTTGATTTAATTAGCAAAAAACAATTTAAATATTTAGAAAATCTTTTTCCTCTAAAGGTATTGAGAAATAATTTAGTGATGTGAGAAATGCATTCACTCATCCAAAGAATGGACTTCAGAGGCAGGAAGAATAGTGAAAGCGAAGTTTGAATTCAGCCTGTCTTACAAGCCGGGTGCCTGGTGGACAGGCACATGCCAAGCAGCCACACCGAGCGTTTTAAACTCCAGCACAGAGGGGTCCTTCCCTTTGGTCCTCTTGGCCTGGGGGGGGGGCGGGGGGGCACACAGTCTTTCCTTGGCTGTCACCTCATCTATCATCACCTCTTTGTAATTTCATCACCTCTTCATAATTCCCTAGTCCCCCTCCCAATTTGGGTTTGGATTTCTTCATAATACTCTGTTCTTTTACTCTGGAACTCTCTGAGAAGCAGATGTGCCTGTGTGATAATTTCATGTGACCTTGCAATTACATAACTGTATTTCTACTTAGCGGTAACCAGAAGAGCATGCTTTTCTTCTCCCTTTCCCTATCAGGCCTGCATTCCACAAAGGCTTATTTGCTACTTTTTATCTTTCCCACAAGGTCCAGTCTGCCCAGGGATTGTCCAAATGCCTGAACCTTTGTCAAGTAGTTTGAAAACTGTCAATAGTTTTCTGCTCAGAGTTTAACTATTTTTTATTGAAAATGGACCAATTTAAGTTTCTTTTTCTTACAGCAATAAGTGAAGTTTAAGAAACTCTAATATAATGCAGAGAGCACTGGGAGATTAGAGACCCAGGTTTTACTGCCCTTGCTGTCACAGACTTCACTATGCTACCTGGACCAAGCCCCTTCTCTTCTTTGGACCTCATTTGTTTATGTGGATAAAGTAGAGCAGATCATCCCCAAGGTCCCTGAGTGAAACTGTGTTTCTCAGATCCCAAGAAGCAAAGATCTGCTTTATTTAATAATACTGCTTAGCATCTTATTTGATGCATAGTAGATGCTCTCTTACTGTATTTTAATAAGTGCAAGCACCAGCATCTCTTTTGATGTGTCCTCTAGATATGGCAAACCAGGCTGTAATGCAGAGACCTGTGACTACTTCCTTAGCTACCGGATGATAGGGGCTGATGTGGAATTTGAGCTTAGTGCAGACACAGATGGCTGGGTAGCAGTTGGATTCTCTTCAGACAAGAAAATGGTAAGATGCAAATCATAATTGAAACTGACTTTTCTCTTTAGTTTGCTGTGCTTTTTTAGATTTTTAGACACAAATGAATTGATTAAAGAAGTATAATGATTATATTAATTACATCTCTCTTATTGAAAGTTAAAAAAAAAAGTTCAAAACACACACCTGTAATCCCAGGTACTCAGGAGGCTGAGGCAGGATGATTGCAAATTTGAAACCAGCATGGGCAATTTAGTAAGAGCTTGTCTCAAAATAAGAATTTTCTAAAGCACTGGGGATATAGCTCATCCATAGATTACTTGCCTAGCATATTTGAGACCTTGGGTTCAGTATCCAGTACATCAAATCAAATCTCACTTAAATGGAAAGATAGGTTATCAGAATACAAGGTGGCTTATAGAGCTGTATTCATAAATTTATGTCTGCAGTGATGCTGTAGGAAGTGCCTCTTGAACTGTATATCTAAAAACAGAAAGCCTTTACAGGAGTCCTTGCTCACACATGCATGCATTGATTGGGCTTAGCTCATTGTAGGTGGGGCTCAGCTGTATGTAGTGGCAGTCCATGATTTGGATTCAAATTTTCTCTAATCAGTCTGGAATGCACTACCAAAACATGTTCCTTTCATGGCAGAGGTAAAGAAAACTGGCAGAGGTACTGAAAACAAACTTATTTTTCCCCTCTACTCGCACATTCAACACTAAGCACATCTCTGACCAGATGTGTGGTCGTTCTTCCCTACATGCCAAGCACCTCTCCCCTGGGCACCAGCTGGAAGTCTTGTAACTCAGCTCATTTCTGATAGCATCCCACAAGTTAAGGGTCACTCTGCCCCTGTGAAACCAAATGGAAGGGTTTACCCTTTGATGAAAGCAAAGCTGATATGCACAACCAGGAGATAAGAGTGAAGAAAGATTGATTACTTACAGCAAGTAAAGAAGCAGCACTGGGGATAACTCCTGAGGTAGTGTCTTCTTGAACAAAGAAAACAAGGGGATTTTACTGGGGGAAACTTTTACATATCCAGATAGGAAAGATTTGTCATCATGTGTGGAGACAGGAACATTACATATTATAAAAACATGACTTGTGGGACGCCTTTGTGCAGAGAACTTAGTTTTGTAATGAGCAAAGTTTAAGTAATCTAAAAAGATCAAGTCAGAGTGACTGGTTGGATAATTTCTCTGGAAAACCTTAACTGAAACAAAAAAACAACTTTGAATGAATGTTAGTGATCTAAAGGTTCACTCCTTGCACACACACACACACACACACACACACACACACGTGTGTGATTGTCCCTAAAAGCATGAGGTATGATTAAAAAAAAATACGGTGGCCATTTAAATTGTTTTAAAAAGTTTTTATGTAAAAGACATACTGCCATTAAAATACTCCCCCTTGTTTTGAACACACTGATCTCATCATTCTTGCTTCTTGCTAAGGTTCTGGAAATCCTCTTGACTGAATGTCTTTAGTTTTGTTGTCGTGGCTGCCTCGGTGTCCTGACTCAACTCAAAACATTTACCTTCCACAGTCATTTTGACTTTGAGAAAGATCTGGAAGTTCTATGGTGCCAGGTCTGGTGAAGAAGATGAATGAGGATGTCCTGTAATGTTTTTACTGGACAGAAATTGTCTCAAACCTTTTGAATTAGTTCAGGTCATTGGGGCAGCCATGAAAAGACACACAAGAAAGAGGACTCTAAGAACTGCTTCAGAAAGTGGCAAGGGTGATGCTTAGCACAAGGGGGATTATTTTGAGAGCGATTGATATCAATGTGTCTTTTACTATAATAATTTAAAGTCTTTTAAAAATTTCATCATTTACTCTGTGTTTTGGTCATACCTCATACCTACCTAGCTACTTACACTCACTTTAGATGCCAGTTGCAAGTCTTACATTATGACGCATGTTTCTGACCAAGTAGCTATAAATCAGGGTTCCAACACACCCCTTTGAGTTTCATTAATTTGTTAGAGTAGCTAAAACAAAATCATCAAGTGAACACCTGCTTATTATAAAGAATGTTGCAGATGAACAACAACATCTGACCACTGCTAAGCTGCAATCCCAGCCCTAAAATAATTTTTGGTAGGATTTCAAATTACAAAAGTGATGGAATGTGTACTTCTGAGTGAAAAGTTTGCAAAAGACAAACGGACTTTTTTCTTCTGAATCATTTCCGTATTAGGGTGGTGATGATGTCATGGCCTGCGTCCACGACGACAACGGCAGGGTCCGCATACAGCACTTTTATAATGTGGGCCAGTGGGCAAAGGAGATTCAGAGAAATCCTGCCAGAGATGAGGAAGGCATTTTCGAGAACAATCGTGTCACCTGCAGATTTAAACGCCCTGTGAATGTTCCCCGGGACGAAACCATTGTCGATCTCCATTTGAGTTGGTATTACCTGTTTGCCTGGGGTCCCGCCATTCAGGGTAAGCTTACAGTTCAGCATCTGCACTGAACAGCAGATGCCACTGCACTTGTGTTTATTAATTGGCATCACACTGTGCGCACCAGACAACTTTAAGCACTCTGAATAATATCAGAGGAAAAAGAGCTATGACTCCTTTCTTCAGAAGATTATAATGAACTTATACCCAAGGACAAGGAGCAATCACAGGCAAAAGCTAGAATGTCACGAGGTAGCACATGATGAGCTACGTGCTTGATGAAACAGGTATTTGTCTGCTGTGTGGCGTATGGGTTGTTTAATTCTCACCACGTTTCCATTTACTCTTTACCACAGCCTGCAGAGGTCTAGCTATTGTTATCTTCATCTTAGAGAAATTAAGTAACTTGCCTAAAGCTATACAGCTTATTAAGGGAAGAACTGAAATTCAGTCCTAAGTCTGTTTGACCCCAAAGTTAATGAATACCCTTAACCTCTGCCCTCAAATAGAAAAACACTGAACAGGGAAAGGATTCTCTTGAACTTGACAGCAAGTGGGTTATTAGTGCTCACTTTAGGACTATTCTGGTGGTCATGAATCCACCAGATTATCCTATCAGTATCTCCCATTACTCCTCAAATAGTAATGTGCAAAAGGGATTCTGTAGCTATATTGTTACAATGCAGTCTTCTGCAGGCCTGGATTGGGGATGGGCCTGAGGTTCTGTATTTCCTTAAGTCCCTGGTGATGCTGACCCATGCACAACCTCACCTTGGGAGGCAAGGCTCCTCAGCATCTCTCCAGCAAAGACTCCAGGACATTAAGAGACCTTTTAGAGAGATTAAAATCAAGTCACACTGTCTTGAGCATTCCTCATTGTTGATCAGCCTAATAGCCTGACCAGGAAGTGAGTTGGGTTTGCAGTTCTCATGCAGAAAACTCATCCTGCTTCCTGCTAATTGCATCTGTCTTTACTATGTGCTTAGCAACTCTTTGTTGCCTCATCTGAGCTCATTGTTTTTTTTTTTTGTTGTTGTTTTTTTTGTTCAATGTGTTTTTATTGATTGGTATGAAGATTGCATAATACCTTTAGATTTTGAACACCTTTCCCATTTACTGATTTGTCAGTGGACTTTGCAAAGATACCTTCAAGTACTTTCAGTACCCTGGGAAATGAAGTATATCTTAGCCTAAAGAAAGGAACTCATTTAAGTTCCAGAATTTAAAATCTTAAAAATCAGTTTAAGTATTGATTCTTTATTTTTTATTTTTGAGCTTTTTTGAGACAGAATCTAACTATGTAGTACGGGCTGGCCTTGAACTCATGCAGCCCAAACTGGCCTTGAACTCTCAGCAATTCTCCGGCCTCAGCCTCTCAAGTGCTGGAATTACAGGTGTGCACCCCCATGCCTGGATGAGTATTGGTTCTTGCCCTTGATATGTAATAGTCAGCTTCCTGTCTAAAATCTGAACTTTATTTCCTTATATTTAAAGTGGGGATAACAATAATATCTACTTTATGAGACTATTGAAAGGATTAAATGAAAACAAGTATCTGAAGTTGCTTTACAGACTGTAAAGTGGTATGCATCAGCCTTTATTATCTGCAGGGAATGTGTTCTAAGACCCCAGCAGATGCCTGAAACGCTATATATGTCATGTTTTTTTTTTTGCTGTACATAATTTGTATGTCATTAAAATGACATAATGAGTTAATATAAATGTGAGCTCTCGTTCTCTGTCTCACAATATCTTGTTGCACTGTACTGTGTTTTTGAACCCTAGTTGACTATGAGAAATTGAAACCATGAGAGGTAAACTCGCTGATAAAGTGGGCAACTGCATTTCAGACGATTGTCTTAAATATATATGGCGTCCTCTGCTCAAGTTTAAAGTCCTCTCCAGTTATGTCTGACTTTATCTGATAAATTTTCTCAAGAGTTCTGATTTCGGGCCGGGGGTTTAGCTCAGTGGCATAAGCACCTGCCTGGCCAGCATGAGGTCATGAGTCTGATCCCCAATACCAAAAAAAAAAAAAAAAAAAAAAGCCATGAAACCCTTCTGTTTTCTCCTCACTAGTTCCATGCAAAATAGGCACATTCCTACCAGGGTCTAGGCTTGTGTTTTTCATGTTTCCTGCATATGCTTCTAATGCCTATTGGTCAAATCTTAACCATTTTCTGCAGGTCTCCTCGTGGGGATGAACTTTGTGTTCAGGATTGAATTTTCCTCACAGAGGTTGCATGGTCAAGTTTGGGAGCTCGTGTAGGTGACCAGGGAGATGAGAAGAGATAGGGGTGAAAGCACCCTTGAGAGGGAAGAATCTCTGTAACATACAGAAGAATTTGTGCTAACAGGAGCTAGCACTGGAGCTGAGACTTTACATGTGAAGTTTAGCAGGCTTTCCCACCAGAAATTACCTAAAAAACCCCCATTCTAGTCAGGCATGCTGGCATATACTTGTAATAATTTCACTCTGAGAAGCTGAGGCAGGAGGGTTGCAAGCTTGAGCCTAGCCTGAGCAACTTAGTGAGACCCTGTATTAAAATAAAATATAAAAAGGGCTGGGGATGTTCCTCAGTGTGATGGCCCTGGGTTCAGTTCCAAGTGGCACACACACACACACACACGCACGCACGCACCCCTTACTTGGAGCCCTAGCCTTAAGGAAGGCCTTGCACTGAATTCATATGCCTCAGTTCCCTTGAAGCAAGTTTCATACGGCCTTTTCAAGAGGTCAGGCCCTTATGATAAGCTTCGGCTTACTGTGCATCCTTTTAAAGAAATGCATTGAGCTTGCTATGTTGCTCACGCCAGCTTCAAACTCCAGAGTTCAAGTGATCTTGGAGCCTCCCCAATAGCTGAGACTACAGCGGCACACCACCGTGGCCTGTCCTGATTACCACTTTTTCTTTCTTTCTTCCTTTATTTTTTATTTGGTGGTGCTTTGATCAACCCTGGGCCTCACATATGCTTGGCAAGCCTGTGCTCCCGAGCCCTTCACCATCTTTTACACACAGCTTTTCCCTCTTTCCATTTGTAACTAGCTCCCCCAAAAAGCATCCCATCCAAAGCTTCTTTGGTTTCTTAGCTGTCCTACTTTCTGTCGTTGTGCCCCACTCCACCAGACAGACATATGGACATACATCACCCCTGGTCTGGCGGGGACGGGCTACGTCTCATGTCTTACAGACACTAAAAGAGGCTTCCGTCTATCAGGGAGATCGATGCTAGTGTCATCAGGAGTTGCTGACGTGGCATATATGAAAGGTACATTTGAGTAGACAAAAATACGTAGACGTTGCTGTTTGAAATCAAAATGTATTTTACCCATGTGGTGTTGAGAAGGTGAAACTCACTAGAGACATTACAAGTAGGAATTTGCCGTAAGTAGCAGTTTTAAAACTAGGATGCTATGAAAAGACAAATAGCGCACTGATGTTGGGTGGGGTTGCAGATTAATGAAAACCACTCTGTTTGGATGAATTTAGCTAATTTCTGTGTTCTTCATTATATGCACAATTATAGCATATTCTAATGATAGCTCTAATATCTGATTCCAGATCTTTGTAATCACTGTGGATGTTTTCAACACTCAACATTTTTCTTTCTGTTGATTGTCTACATACCATTTTAAATCTGTACTTTTTCCAACTCTCTCTCTTCTATTTCGCTTTCTTAAAGGCTCTATCACCCGACATGATATAGACTCTCCACCAGCTTCTGAGCGCGTTGTCAGTATTTACAAGTATGAAGACATTTTTATGCCATCAGCTGCCTATCAGACCTTCTCATCTCCGTTTTGTTTGCTCCTCATTGTTGCCCTGACCTTCTACTTATTGATGGGAACCCCTTAACCAGGGCTGCAAGGTCAACAGATTAAATGGATTGGAAAGTCTTTAGTATAAATATATTTTTCAAGAATAACCAATATAAGTTTAGCTTCTGGTAAGGTGTTAAAAACAACTCATGATTTTAGGTTCCTAGAAGAAAGAACAAGCTTTTTTTCTAGGTAAAGAGGATTGTTTAACAATGATCTTTTTTCTTGAGAAGTACTTAAAATCTTTGTAAGCACTTTCAAATATGTTTC
The DNA here is from genome assembly GCA_004027455.1 of Hydrochoerus hydrochaeris. NCBI lineage: Eukaryota > Metazoa > Chordata > Mammalia > Rodentia > Hydrochaeridae > Hydrochoerus > Hydrochoerus hydrochaeris. The sequence goes on from PVLA01004919.1 coordinate 127,099, forward strand.
TGTTTTAATTTGAGCTTCACAATATCTCTGTGTTGGCTTAATAATGATGGTGTGAATGCTATCTTTCTGATAGGATTTCAGATCCAAAAAGGCTGCCTTTTTATGACCTCCGTGATGACACATAGCAAGGTAGAGAGAAAGCTAGGAGCAGAAATTAAGTTTCTGAATGGTCTTTAGTGTCAGCCCTACAGCCCAAGAGAGTTACTTTGAGTGTTAGTAAGGAAAACTGCACTGCAAGTCAAAAGTTCACAGGCAGCCTTTTGAGCAAATTCAGAGAGAGCGTAAGTGCTTTTGGATATTTACACAGTTGATGGGGAAACAGGAGAGATTACAATAATGTGGAAATGGGTTGTATTTATTTTAAACTTCTTCTAAATTAGTGCATAGTTACAAGAAAATTTTTTTTATAGCTGTTTGTGAACATTAGAAACAGAATTGTGTGAAATCCTGAGAAGGTAAAATGATTTTAATGATAAAACTGTGGGAATTCCTAACAGATAGAATCTAGGCTCTTCTACCACTGTTCTTTATAAAGTATTCATCTGTGATTAGAGACAATTCTGCTGTTAAAGTCAGCATACATTAAGTATGTGTTAGACAAATTATCTTAACAAAAATTTAAGGCATTTTAATAGTACAGCAACATTTTGGAGACTGTAGTGATTTGAGCAACAATAATTTTACATGAGATTTTTTTTATTAGAAATAATGACCTATTAAGTGAATTCATGTGGAGTTTTAACTCAAAGTGTTTAGGCTTGGCAGTCGGTGTAATTTATAATGATGCCTTGATGTAATGTGTTTCCTTTTTCCAGAGGAACCCAAATGTTCCTTTGTATTGCATGCCCGTGCTGACAGCCCATTTAGATGTCTCTGAGCCTAGTTACACTGTTGGGACAGTTCCGTTGTGATGTTCTTGAGTTCTCTGATGTTGCTTGGCGATTAGGCAACACTGGAGCCTGCAATTTCTAAAGCTGTCTTCAAGATTCATGTCAGAGGTGAAAGTCTGTCCATGGGGAAACCTTTCAAATTCTTCTGGACCTGAACCAAATAAGGAAAACTGTTATGTTCTGTGACACTGTGCAGTTACCATGTGCTTCCAAGGGTTGTTGGAGAACTATTCTTCACTGCAGATGGGAAGAGATGAAATGACAGCAGGTGAGCAAGGGAATCTGGGAGCGATATAGACATGAGGTTCAAGTCCACAGCTCCACTTGACTGCCACTGCCCCTTCACTAAGCTCTCTGGTCAGGGCCCAGCATGGCCCGTGTAGCACTTTTTCAGTGACTGGTTAGGAGTAAGGATATTCAGTATGCAGGCACTTATGTTGTAAATAAGAAAGCGCATATTTTTATACTTTATTCTTGTGTGTATAATATTTGAGCTGTAAATGGGTTAAAACAAAAGAGACTTCAGTGAGTAACAAGAAGGGAAGAGATACATGAGTGGGGTTTCCTTCTGCTTACATTTCAGGTCAAGCTACTTATTTCACTAATTGTTGGTACATTACCAGTTTTGCATATTTATGCTTAGAACACTTGCCATTGCCCTTTGTCAAATGCAAAACATTTGCTGAATTCCAGTATTGTTCCTTTTTCCCCATTGCCATATCCCAGCAAGACCGAAGGGCTCTCAACTGTACAGATTTTGTATCTTCTTTTCCCTCAGTGTTGGGCATTTAACCCAGGGCCTTGTGCATGTGCATGCCAGGGAAGTGTTTTACTGGTGAGTGCCACCCCAGCCCCGGACCTGCTGTCGGTCAACACTTCATGTGTTCAGACATTTTCCGCCTTCTCTGTGATTATTACTCATCTTTCAGGTCACAGCTTCATTAGTTTGTCCTCCAGTCCCCAGGAATCAGAAGGTTTAGGTCCCTGTCCTGTGCTTACTGGGAGCTTCATAATAATTGCTGGTTTTGTCCTTCCTGCTCACTCCCTAATGCAGGCATCCTTTCTTGTTGCTCATCTCTGCAGCAGGCCTGCTCCATAGTAAGTACTGAGAATATTTGTGAAATCAGTAAGTATATGTGAAGCAAATGAATATGTGTTGTCATGACAAATTTGTCTGGTCCAGAAGGCCTGTGTTTCATGTAAATTATCAGACTAGCCAACATTTTTATGTTCTTCCACCTGTGATCAAACCATAAGCTATTCTTTTACTAAATACTGAACTTTGTGTTTTGAAACATAAATAGAAAATAATTGGTAAAAATACTACATTGCCCTACAGTGGACATTAGCTGACATTTTAAAACAATAATCATTCTACAGAAGTAAGAATTCACAGTGTAGGAATGTTGAATAGTATTTGACATCATCTCAAGGAGTCATCAATGCATAGACAGGCTGAAGTTAAAACTCTATGGAGTTTGACTTCATTCATTCTTACCTAATAGAAAAAAACTTTTTTAGCTTACCTCTGTGTTCCTATTTTCTAATATAATACTGGTCATAGGGACTTTGTTCAACCCATGTTTTTGTAAAGTGTCTGAATGGAATATTAATAACGCTAATTAAATGTGTTTAGTGATGTCTTAAGGACATCACATGGATGAATTCATTTAATTCTCATAACCACAGGATGATTCAAGTAATACAACTTTACAGATGAATAAACTGAGGCTAGTTATTTGATATAATTTGTCAGGACTGGTGAGGACTTTAGAAACCACCTGATAAATCCAGCAAAACCCTAGGGAGGTAATGTGATTTCTTGCACATTCATGCACCATCTTTAAAATTTTTATTAAATGGACCCTGCTATCCTTATTCAAATTAGTTGTGTGCCTTTTCCCCCCTTTAGTAACTTACAATGAGTAGGAGGAGTTTTTATGTTTATATTATATTTGGGGAAAGGAAAATATTTTACTTTCTACCAGCTTTCTTTTCTGTTTAGAAACATTTTAATTAAAAAACATTTTAATTATTTTATCAGCCATTTTAGTGCTTTCAATCAGGTTTTTAAAAAATAATATACAGATTGGATAAAACTTGAAGAATGTATTTGTCTCAGTTAAGTGACTTGCCTAGAATTTGGGTTCATCTTATCGGGAGTCAAATTCAGGACCTCACCTCTTGCCAGGCAGGCTGAGCTGTGTCCCTGGCCCTGAGTCGTCTTCTAACCTGGAGCCCAGTGCCCTGTGTAGTCCATTGTAGACTCAATGGCAGATTTATAAACAGGATTTCAGACAAAGTACAGGAGCTGTATTTAATTATCTTGGGCTGATGTTAGTTATAAAAGAAATTAGAAAGTTTGAATATGTCAGGGATGGATTTCTATCCCAGATGTTATTTACTACTATTTCTCTCAGTAAGTTTACTGTTTATATTCAGGATTTTTTCTTAAGAGAAGTTACTACTGAGGTTGTGTATCATTCTTAGCTCAAGCCCAGGGGTTGTTGAACTTTCTCTGTAAAGAGCCAGATTGTAAGTATTTTTGGCTTTGTGCTCTCTGTGTCTCAGGTGTTCCACTCTGTTGTAGACAGTACATAAATGAATGAGCATGGCTATATTCCAGTAAAACCTAGTTGACATTGAATTTGAATTTCATACGGTTTCATATATCACAAATGTTCTTTTGATTTTTAATACCCATTTAAAAGTGCAAAACCCAGCTGGGCATTGTGGTATTTGCCTGTAATCCCAGCAGTCAGGAGGCTGAGGCAAAAAGATCACCATGAGTTTGAGGCCAGCCTAGGCTACATAAGTGAGTTCAAGGCCAGCCTGCACTATAGACAGCCTGCACTGTCTCAAAATTTCCCACCCCAGAAAAAAAAAAAAAAAGAAAAGAAGAAAAGCCCATCTTTCCCTTGCAGGCTGAAAAAAACAGGAAGTAGGCTGGGTTTGGCTCCTGAATTGTGATTTTCCTGCACTTGTTCTGTCAGGGATACATGAGTGTATCACAATCAGTTGTAAATTATACTGCGAATGACTTATGTCTGCTCAATAAAATATCCAAGTTAGTACTTTGATTTTACAATAAATCATAATTTAGTTATTACTATAAATAAATGGCACAGTGTCATTCCCAGGCTCTTATATTCTAATATATTTTCTAGAGTTTATGCCAAAGAGGTGACAGTAAAATGCAGAGCTGATAAGCTATGGTTTTGTGTTACCTAAACTGTGGCAATCATAAAGTTTTATTATTGAACTGCCTTTCATGGTGAGAATTTTGATGTTTCACAGTAATTTATTTCTCAATTTATCAAAATATGCCACACCTATGGGAGTTTTACCTCTGGTATATAGCATCTACTGTGTAATGGAAAAGTGTTTGTGGACTGTGCACTAGGCCAAATGCTGAGATGTATATTCTTTGTTGTTGTATATACTTATATATCCTTGTTCTCTAAACAGAATTGATTTTGTTCAGTGAGCAGTTTTATTGTCCACAGTGTATATATATATATATATATTTGTACATACATGATGAGGTATGAGTGTGTTTATACATAAATGCATATATATACATACCATAGCATTTTAAGGACTTTGTCAGGAATGTTTCTGTTTTTGATTTCTTGAACACTTTATTTATTTTTATTTTGTTTTATTTCTTTGGGGTACCAGGAATTGAACTCAGGACCTTGTACTTGCCAGCCAAGTGCTGCACCACTGAGCTATATCCCTGGCCCCACTGAACATTTTCAAATCCAAGAGATAGAACATTGTGTACATTAGAGGGAAATATGCCCTTGAGTTTATAGTAATTTAGTTTATATGCAGGAATTCCTGTGTGCTTAGTGGAGCCTTGCCTCCTCTGTTGAACATTAAGTGAATTGTTAGTAACATATAAAGTGCCAGGCATGGTGGTGCACACTTGTAGTCCCAGCACTCAGGAGGCTGGAGGGTTGCTGAGACTTCAGGGCCAGCCTGGGCTACCCAGTGAGTTCAAGGCCAGTCTGAACTACATAGTTACATAGCAAGACTCTATCTAAAAAACAAACAAACAAAAACATATTAAGTGTCATCCTTGAATTTGAGTTTTCTGTACTGCAAGAAGCCATGAAATTGGCATGTTAATGGACTCTACCTTTCATAGTTAGATTCTTAATTCAGTTATCATGTTACTTAGTTTCAAGTTGTTCTTCTTTGTTTTTACATTTAACAAATGACTTGCATATAACTTTCCTTTCTTAAAAATGGTAGCTAAGCTAGTGTGATTTTAAATATATCTGGCAACTGAAAATTTATGTGATGCATTAAGCTTTTTGGGATTCTTTCAGTTAAAGCACGCTGAAGTTAAGTGAATGTTTTTCATTTTTTCCCACTCTGTTCTGTTGGGTGAATAACCATTCAGTTTGTTTCTTCTGGAGAGCAATCAATTCTCTAAGATTTCGGGGTGCTCGGTGGGTATGGCATTCACCCAGGTCACTAGAGTCGTTACTGTTTTGTCACCTAGAATGTCCTGGTCACATGAAAAAGTGAACACAGCTTCTCCACATGCTTATTCCACTGATATGTTGATATGCTGGAACACTCTGGCTCCAGGAGTATTATACTTTTTTGAGACTGTCTATAAAATACTATTTTGTAAAAACTATGCCTTTAAATTGACATTTATGGGTTATATTTGTTTTATAATAATTGTGTACCTAATGTTCAATTGTGATTGATTTTGAGATTATATATAAATGTATATTTATAATCCTATCTATGTGAATTTTTACTCTAAAATGTGTGATACATTACTAATAAAGACATGAATTTCTATTTATGTAAAATAACTACGGCAATATTCTTAAATGCTACCTAAATGATTGTTCTGTCCATTTACCATTGTAACTACTTTTATCTTTAGAGGATTATGTTGTAGTCAGAATATATTAACTTGATTTAAACTTCAGAATATAAATTCTCAACATAGTTTGGAATTCTTCCTGTTGATGTAATTAAAATTAGTTTACAATTCCTTAACGTTTTTCTGTGGTGCATTTTTTCTTTTCTATTTCTTTGTTTTAATCTTTTTAATTGTTATATATCCATCAGTTCTCCCTGAATCCATAGACCTTGGAAAAGTTGACAACATGTGTTGTGTGACAGAGGAAAGTCATGTTACAGTCAGGTAAAGACCACTGTAGAGAAGCAATGTAAAAAATAAAGTCATGTTTATACCTTCAGTTTAATCGTTTATCAGTTAGTAAATAGAGGTCTGTGACCCAGCTTTAGGTGTATCAGCTAGTAAATTGAACATAGGTAGCTCTAAGAATTTCAGTTAGGAGTTTTATTGACAAGAAAATCATATTACTATATATGTTAAGAATAGTTAAGAGTTCAGTTGTAGAGCTTTGTGAATCCTTAGATGGGGACAGAAATCGCAAGATGTAGTAACTGAGCTGCTGGCTTTACTGGAAGTAGGTTGAAAAGCTCTTGGAATAGGATGTTATAAAAAGAATCAGGCACTAACACATTCTCCATTATAGGCGCTAGGCTTCACCACAAAACCCCAAACATTTGGCCCTTATATGATATTCTAGTGGTCCCCTGTGATATTTATTTTGCAATATCATCAATGGGTAGCCTAACCTGTAAGACTTAACCCCTGTTAAACTTGGAGATTTCTTAGGGCTCAATCTAAGTATAAGGAAAAGGGAATAAACTATAAGAGGAGAACTGAAATGACCTTGAGCAAATGGGAAAGTCACCTGCATTCAGGAGCCTTAACTACTCATTCATTCATTTAATAATTATTTAGTGAAGAGTCTTAGCCACCAATCCCTGCACTAGATAACTACATACAGAAGACTCTGGGAGAGCAGCTCTAGATTTCTGCCCCCAGTAGGCTTACAGCTTGCTTGGGAAGAAGATATGTGTACCTTGAATAGACACCATAGCAGTACTTTGTGGTGAATGCTCATGTACAGTAGAACAGGGGTCTTACCTTAGACTGGGACCACCAGAAAAGCAGGTGATAATGAGCCTGAGTCTTAAGGCAAAGTGATCTGGACTTAATGTTTCTATGCCTTTCATATTCGTTTTGTGAAGCTATCATCCCCAATGTGATGACATTTATAGATGAAGCCTTGGGGGGGGCATGTAATTAGGTCATGTGGGTGGAGCCTTCCTGGTGGGGTTAGTGCTTTTAGAAGAAGAGATGAGAGAGCTCGTCTCTACCCTGTGAAGACACTGCAGGAAGTCGGACATCCTTAGACAAGGAAGAGAGCCCTCACCAGATCTCAGTCATGTTGGTATACCCTGGTCTCAGACCTTCTATCCCTCTACAACTATGAGAAATAAATTTCTGTTATTTAAACCACCCAATCTGTAGTACTTCATAATAGGATCCCAAACTGATTAAGCCAAAGAGGTAGGGAGGCATCACCAAGAAAGGAGAATGTGATCTCGGAAGACCAACAGGATGTGTTCTGGAACCAGTCATTCAACAATGCTTGTTGTATTTGGTCTTTATTGTTCCTGCAACCAATTGCCACAAGTAAGTGGTTTACCACACCAAAATGTTTGAATTTAATCTTAAAGCAAGGTGTTGGCTGGTTTCTTCTGAACCATTCCTCACCTCTTCTAGCTTCCCGTGACGGTGAGCCTTCCTTAGCCTGTGGCCTCATCCTTCTAGTCTCTGCCTCTGTGGTCAGATCTCTTCTGTGGTAGTCTTTCCCCCTTTGATAAATGCACTTGTGGTTATATTTAGGGCCCACCTGTATAATCAAGGACAGTCTGCATCCAGAGATCCTTAAGTTTAAAATCTGCAAAGTGCCTTTTGTCATGTAAGGAATTAGGGCCTGGGTATCTCTGGGAGGCCATTATTCTTCCCATCACAAGGGCAGAGGATAAAGGACAAGGCAGGGGGTAGAAAGAGGTGAGACAGGGTGAACAGAGGCCCAACTGCAGAAGACCTTATGAGCGGATAGTAAAGAGTTCAGACACCTTCCTGCTGGATAAGGAGGCTTGAGGAAGGGATCATCTTATATTTTAGAAAGATCAAGCTGGCTGCAGTGTAATTGATTGGAGGAGATGAACTAAGAAGCTAGACAGAGAGACCAGTTATAGGCTGAAGTGACCTTAATATAGTGAAAAGAATGCACAAGCATGTCACTTTTAGGATTCAAAACCAGCAGGACTTGATTGATAAATAATTTTTTTTTTTTTGAGAAAGAAAATGGCAGAGTGATGATGATCAACATCGAAATTCAGCCTCTGAAATCCAGGATCCAGATACTGGAAAATAGATAATTCGTGAAAAGGTTCTCAACAGAAATTCAGGAAATGGAAAATTTTATGGGCAGCAGTAGTGACCAGTGTGAGGACAAAATCTCAGAATTTCAAAAACCAGTTACTCAGAGATACCTTAAAAGCACAAGAAAACCTAAAAAAGGGATCCAACAGCGGCTAGATGAGAAGATTAAGATTAAATGGGTAAATAAAAAATCAAAGGGCAGCACAAAGAGCATAAAAAACGTGTTTATGGAAATAACAGAAAACTTTCCAACTATTGGGAAAAAATTAAACAAATTATACAAAGACATGGAAATTAACAGTACTCTTTTGAATGATCAATGGGTTACAGAAGAAATGAAGGAAAAACTAATTGAATTATGGGATACAATGAAAACAGTCCTAAATCAGGAACTTACACCTGTGAATGCTCATATGAGAAAAAAAAAAAGTGAGTCCAAATAATCTAATGATATACTTGAGCATCCTATAGAAACAAAAACAATTCAAATCCAAAACTAGTACAACGAAGACAATTATAAAGATCAGAGCAGAAACTAATTATTTTGTTAGGTGTGTTCTATGCTGTGTCGTGCCCTGGGAACAGAAATGGAACCAAGTAGTCCATGTCCAAGTCCAAGTCCAAGTCTATAGGAAAGACGGACACAAAAACCACTAACTTCAACTGCAGTGTTTTAAGAGTGCAGTGACAGGAGGCGTGAGCAAAGCTCTGTGGGAACCCAGCTGTGTTAGGCCATATGAATGCTCTTCTAGTTAGTTTCTAGTGCCTTGACCTGCATTGCTAGAGCTCAATTCTTGGCTAGAAACTCTGACACCTGTGCATGGGATTACATCAGCCAGTAGAACAATTTTAAAATATTCACCAATTTTGTTTTTGGGGACTTGGAAGTGTATTACCATGCTAGGGCATTTTTTACTTGCTAAGTGAGTGCCCTAACAGAGCTTAGTCAGCATTAACTATCTTCTCTTGCCCTGTCCTGTTTGTTTGCATCCATTGGTAAAAGCTTTTGTTACATAATACAAGAACACTGTGCTTGTAACTTGAGGGAGAGAGTTTTGGTTGGAGAAGGACAAAGGGAATGGTTTGGTCTTTGATCCTTCATGGGCCATTTGGATGTGTTTGAGCCCCTGTAGTTAGAGGACTGAAGGGCAGAAATGGAAGGAGCTATTAAGGACAGGAAGTAGAAAACACTGGACAGTGACCTGATTTAAGGTATGGGTGACAAAAGGGCATGGATTTGGCAAGTCAGGAATAACGACTTCTTCCTCAACTCGAGGAAACTCAGCTGAGCTTTGGCGTCTTGAAGATTAGAAGTTTGGAGCAGAGATACAGGCCCTAGCAATCTATGATAGTTACTAGACTCACTGAAGCTGTGTTGGGCAATAAGGTCACATGGATGTAACTTGTGTCTCTGAGCATATGTGAGGAGCTCCCTTTGGGGATCCCTTAGGAAAACTGAGGACTTTTTGGGATAGAGTCTGAGACTGTGTTTTATAAATAGGAGTTTAAACCAATGAAAATGGACACTGACCATTTAATTTTTTTTTTTTTTTTTTTGGTACTGGGGATCGAACTCACAACCTCACACTTGCCAGGCAGGCCCTTAAGCCACTGAGCTAAATCTCCAGCAATTTTTTTTCTTTAAAAACTAATTTTTAATTAAGACTACAGACAAATAGATCAGATATTTATGTGTGATTTATAAAAAGTGAAATGAAAACATTTTAGGACACCTTTGTGTTTCAGGGTGTTTTCAAAAAAAATTTATGAACATATATTGAGAGCAATAATTTTATGTTATTTTTACAAGTCTCTTGTACATGAGTAATTTTTGAAGTACTTTCCAAATAGTTACATGTATGATTACACTTAATTATGATTATTTTCACATGATTGGCAATAACCATGAATACTGAATGCTTTCCCACATTGCATACATAGGCTTGGGACACAATATGACATCACTCAGAAGGTTAGCAGCTCTGTCAGCTGAACTTTGACCAAATATTTCTTACTTGCAGTTACTCCCCAGTGTGAGAGGAATCTTGTGTTTACAAAAGGAAAACATTGCAGCAAATCTTTTCCACACTGCCTACATACATACATAGGGTTTCTTCCTGGTGTGCATAATTCTTTTATTTGGTGGCATTTCTGTGCACTAAATGCTATCCACCATTGTTCAAATGCATAGAATTACTACACAGAGGGAGTTCTTTCATGTAGTGACAATCTTTCTGGTTGTGGAAAGTTTTCCTACGTTACTTAAATTCAAAGGGTTTCTTTCCAGTGTTGGATCTTTCATGTTTATGAAGTGAGAATTTATCAACAAATGCATTTACTCATTTCACATATAGATAAGTTTTTCTGCAGTAAATTCTTGTATATACACAAAAGCTACTACTGTAGCTGAAAGACATTCCAAATTACTTACTTAGATACTAGGGTTTATTTTCAGCACTTCTGCATACTGAATGCTTGGCCACATTTTTGGTATCCATAGAGGTTCTATCCAGTGTGAATTCTTTCATGTTTAATAATGGCACCATTTAGACTGAAAGATTGCCCACATTGCTTACATACATAGGGTTTCTCCCCAGTGTGAATTCCATCATATGCTTTACAACCAGAGGCTGTACTGAATGCTTACCTACACGTTGCATATAGGGTTCCTCCCAAGTATGAATTCTTTCATGTTTAATAAGGGTTTCCTTTTGAATGAAGGATTTCCCACATTGCTTACATACAAATAGTTTCTCTCTAGTGTGAATTCTATCATGTATTTTACATTCTGAGACTGTCATAAATGCCTTCCCACATTTGTTGCGTACATATGGTTTCTCCCCAGTGTGAATTCTATCATTACTTTATAACCAGAGGCACTAGGGAATGCTTTCCCACATTTGTTGCATACATAGGGTTTCTCCCCGTATGAATTCTTTCATGTATAATAAGACTATCCTTTTGAATAAAGGATTTCCCACATTGCTTACATACAAAAGGTTTCTCCCCAGTGTGAGTTCTTTTATGTGTAGTGAGGAAACCATTCTGTCTGAACGATTTTCCACATTGCTTACATACAAAGGGTTTCTCCCCAGTGTGAATTCTTTCATGTGCTCTACAACCAGAGGCTGTACTGAATGCTTTCCCACATTTGTTGCATACATAGGGTTTCTCTGCAGTATGAATTCTTTGATGCATAATAAGGGCATCCTTTCAAATGAAGGATTTCCCACATTGCTTACATACAAAGGTCTTCTCACCAGTGTGAATTCTTTCATGTAAAGAAAGTTTACCATTAAGACTGAGAGATTTTCCACACTGTTTGCATATGTAGGGTTTCTCCCCAGTGTGAATTCTTTTATGTATTTGACAGCAACTGTGGGTACTAAATGCTTCCCCACATTGCTTGCATTCATATGGTTGCTTTCCAGTGTGAATTTTCCCATGTTTTTAAAGGAATTACTGTGAGAGAATGCTTTTGTACATTTCTCAGTTATATAGTGTTTCTCTCCACCATATTTTCTAACATCTTTTTCAATATAGTATAAAGAAAAAGAACTATTCTCATGGCACTTGTGTACATATGAGCTCCCAAAACTGTGATTTCTCCCATGTTTTTGAACACTGTTAGGTGTTGTGTATCACACTTTTCTTACCTATAGAGGTTTTCTGCCCAGGGTGAGTTTCTTCCCTAAGAACAGAGCTGTCCTCCCCACATTGCCCATATTGATAGGGTTTCTCTCCAATCTTCCTCATTTCATGTTTCTGAAAGGACTGGAGATCACTGCAGGTCCCTACATTTTTATTTCATTTATATTGCTGCTCTTCAATTCTCAAATAATTGTCTTCATCATACCTTAGATTTCTTGAGCATTTTTTGTCCTCTTCTTTAATTTACTGGTTATGCCATTTCTTTCTATTGCCTTAAGATTCATATGTTTCAGACATCACACCTCTATAGAGCTGCTTTTGGGATGGAGTCAGCAAATCCCACTCTGCTGGGGTGAAGTTCACAGCTACATCCTCAAAGGTCATTGTCTCCATTGCAATGCTTGAGGGTGTCCGAGGATCCTTTCCAGCCCTCCATAAAGAAGTCACAGAAACAAGAGGTGCGTTCAGCTCCAGGTTCTCAGCACTCCATTTAATTTATAATCATCATCTTGAAGGCCTGAACAAAATGGTTAAGCAGCAAAGCAAAATCTAGGAACAACCAAAGCAAAACATTCACTGAATCAAATGCCAAAGAGCACCTGAAAAACTGTGACCTGAAACTTATGAGATGGAAAAAAATTACTTGCCTTGGTCTCCAACACTTAATAAGCAACAGTTTTTTCATCTGAAACCTGTCTCGTTTAATTTAAAGGGAAAACCAGTTTATCTTGATATGTTGAAAACAGGAAAGAAAGATATGTTGAAAACAGGAAAGAAATAACATGTAGGGTTTGAACACCCATATATAGAGTGCTTGGTAAAGTGCTTTCTTTCTTAGTATTTTAAAATAAAAACATTGTGTGGGATATTTTTGGGTAGCTTGAATTCCAGCACTTTCCCAAAGGTAAACAGAAGCACCGCTCAGAGCTTTGGCTTTTCACAGCAGCTCTCAGGCAAGAGCTGGTACTAGTAGCATCATCCTTGTTAAGATGGAAGGGCTGTTGGGGCTTAACTGTCTTGTTAGCAAGGAGGTCCTAAAAAAGAAAAAGTAGCCATTTAAGGCTCTGATGTAGGGCTCTCTGAAGAATTTAGATTGCTGCCATACTGACACCTGCTCACAATAGTTGTCAACAGAAATTGCAGATTATAATTCCCTGAGGACCTTTAAAAGATTCCTTTGTAAAACCAGTTCCTATAGAAGATAAGAGTTATAGAATAGGGTCCTGAGTTTGAATCCCATCTCTGCCACTCTGTTGCAGTGTGTGACCTTGATGAGGTGCTTAACTTCCCTTTGTCTCAGTTTTCTTGTTTGTGAGAGGAGGTTACTAACACGTTTGTAGTGTTTCGAGGACGAAATGAGTTAAAAGAAGAGAGGATTTTTAGAACAGGAACTCCATTTGGTGAGCGCTAATTAAAATCCTGTCAAATACACCAGAGCAAATACTTTAAAAGTGTTTATTAAATGAATCAGTGAAGTGCTGTACAATTCGGATATCGATTGTTTGAAGTGAATACTCCCCAGGGAATTCTGCTCTGCAGCCTGGGTTTTCCGTTTTTGGCGATGCCGCCTCCGGAGAAGTCGACATCAACCAATGGGGGAAGGGAAGTTTTTTTTTTCCCCTACGGTTAGCTTTAGAAACTTCTTACCAGGACCCCGCGGGGACCAATGGGCAAGGGGGACGCAGGAGCTCTCGCTAAGAACCTGGGAGTGATAGTTTCCTGAGAGTCTCGCATGTGCTTGGCAGCCAGCCGGGAACTACTACTCCCACAAGGCTTTGCGGCGCCGCCGGGCTCCTCAGCGCGGCTCTCAGCTTCGACAGAGGCGCGATGGCCGCCCGCGGCGGTCCATCCGAGGAGCCGAGCCCGCGGGGCTCTCCACGGCAGGAGCTCCGGGCTCCTCGCGCGGCGGGGCCGGGCAGCGGGGAGATTCCGCGGACAGCGGCGCTCGCGCTGCGTTTCGACAAGCCCATCAAACAGGCTTTCTACAACACGGGCGCCGTGCTGTTCGTGTGTCTGTGCTGCGGCGCTGCGGTGCTGGTCTACTTCATCCTCGAGGCCTTCCTGCGGCCGCTGCTGTGGGCCGTGTTGTGCGGTACCTTTTTGCATCCTTTCAAGAGCTCGCTGACGCGCCTGGGCCGCCACTGGCTCCAGCGCCTGCACCGAGCGCACACACCCATCGTCCTGGCCGCGCTGCTGCTGCCGCTCTGCTTCGCCGACTACTGCGTAGAGGCCCTGGGCGAGCAGGCGCTGCGGCGCCGCCGCTTGCTGCTGTTGCTGGGCGCGGGCGGCCCGCTGCTCTATGGCCTCTACTGCCTGGGCAGCTACCTGGGCGTGCAGGTGCTGCTGGCGCACGCGGGCGTGCTCATCTGCCGCGGGCTGGACTACTTCAGCAGCCTGTGGGTGAGTTAGCGCCGGCCTGGGCCTCTCCCTGCACCCCCGGCTCGCTGGGGTCTCGGTGCTGCAGCTCCTCTACGCTGACGATATGCTGCCCCAGGTCCACCCATACCTGCCGCTAGTGTCCCTTTCTGTCTTTCCACAACTGGGAACTTGGGCACACTTCCTTCCCGAGAGAGGCGGGTGTGAGTTTGGAACAGCTTTACCTGCTGTTAGGCCCTCTTTAAAGGGACAGCTAAGAAGCCCCGCTCTACTTTGCCAGGAGACGCCCCAGAGCGCGGGGATGGGGAGCTCAGTGTTGTCCCTAGTCGGAGGGGGAGGGGTGCTCTGGCCAGAGTCTAGGCCAACTTGCTTTCCTGCTGATAAGAAAGGTGACTTCTGACCGTGGCAGGGCTAATTAGGGACAAAGAAAAAGAAAAGACTGGCAAATCCCAAAACAAAGCTTGCTTCACAGGCTGGTGCTGCCTCCACTTAAGATCATTTTAATTTTGTGCGAGGTCTTGTGTGCTGAGCACCAAGGCTTTTCCCTCCCCACACTTTTACTTTTTGCAAACTACTTTTGTTATATTAACCGCAGCAGTCCTCTCTCGCTCTGCTTGGAATACAGCAACATATTAGGTGGAGGTAGATTTTGTGATGCTTGGCTCATCTTGAGTTCATTATTAGAAAATTAGGGAGATTTATGATTGGAAGATATTTCATATGGTATAAGCTACTGACACATTTTCTAATTCTGATTACATGGGGACCGTTAGAAACAGGTATTTAGCTTAAGAATGTTGATCAGTAAACATTTTCATAGTGTTAGTGTTGTGCAGTGATACAGTGTTTGTTGTGCCTGAGTCCCCAGGTTCAATCCGCAACACTTCCTCTTTTTTCTTTTCTTTTTTTTTTTTTTTGAGACGTTATCTCTGTAGCTCAGGCTGGTCTCAAATTGTCTGTGTACCCAAGGCGGACGTGGAAGTAGCGGTCAACCAACCTCAGCTTCCCCAGCGCTTGGATTAAAGGCGTGCATCACCGCATCAGGCTTTAAAGAACCATACTATTTAAAATAATTTGAGAGCTGAGGATATTGCTCAGTGGCACCGCGCCTGCCTAGCAAGCGCAAAGTCCTGAGTTTGAGTCTCAGTACAGTAATAATACTTTGATTCACTTGCATTGTCAGTGTAATAAAGTTCAATGCACTTTGACATAATTAAGTTGGATAATTCCATTTACCTGTTAAGCAAGGTTTTGACTTTCCAGAGCTTACTGGTAGAGTGGTAATTGATAGCAAAACTCCTGTTTTTTGCTCTAATCAATACTACTTCTCAG
The DNA here is from genome assembly GCA_004027455.1 of Hydrochoerus hydrochaeris. Classification (NCBI taxonomy): domain Eukaryota; kingdom Metazoa; phylum Chordata; class Mammalia; order Rodentia; family Hydrochaeridae; genus Hydrochoerus; species Hydrochoerus hydrochaeris. The sequence continues at coordinate 142,651 of PVLA01004919.1, forward strand.
TTCAAATTTGAAGTTGGCAGAGCATGCTGTGAGAGATTTTTTTTTTTTAAAGGGTGAGCTGCAAGCTCTGTCTTTAATATGTTTATAATCATATATGAGCATACTGTGTTTCTTGGATTGAATCCAGGGCCTTACTGCACACTATTCAGTGCACAGCTACTCAGTTATACTTCCAGACCCATGTATGAGTATGATTTAATGGAGTTCGTAGAAAGGAAGATAAATGTTTATTACCAGTTAGGAGTTACAGTCTCCCAAGAATCTGGTTACCCCTAAGTCACACAGCTAGTGGTTTCCTTTTCATATTCTCTCTCTCTCTCTCTCTCTCTCTCTCTCTCTCTCTCTCTCTTTCCTTTCAGTCCTGGAGTCTTGTACATGGCAGGCAAGTGCCCCACCACTGAACTGTGCATTCAGTCCTGTGCTTCACTTTTATATTGTTTCACAATTCACTTAAGTGCATCAAATGCTTTTTAGGGAGAAGGTGGATCACTATGTGCTGTTGAGAACTATATATCATGCTTCTGTATCTTCAGACATTCAGTCTTGTCAAAATCTGCTAACTTTTTGAACTGTTGATACTGCCCAAGTATCGTATCCATCAGACTGTAGGAAATTAGACATGGAATGCCTGCTGCTGTATATGAATAGCATGTATTTTCAACTGGAGTAGTAAGTTGAGTACAGAGATAAATTGTGATGGTTAGGGGAAAGAGGCATTTCTGCCAGTATCTCTCAGGTACTCAGAGACTTAAATTGAGTATGAGGGTAGAAGTATCTGTAGCTCAGTGTATACAGCTTTTTACTGATGATGGTTCCTCATGTTTGTATTTTACTTGTGGATGAGTGGAAGGCAAGGGCCAAGAGACCGGGTTGGAGGGCGGAAAGTGAGGCCAGTTAATGAGGTATTTTGGGGGTAGGGAGGGCTCCCAAGGGTTGGACCCAGGGCCTTTTATATGCTAAGCACCTGCATTAACACTGGAGCTAAACCCCATTTAATGATTTTGAAATGGCTTGTAGCTCTGTTGTTTGACCACAGTGAAAGGAGGGAAGGAAAAGGGAAAGAGATTTTAGAAAAACAAATCCAGGCTGGGGATTTAGCTCAGTGGCATAAACGCCTGCCTGGCAAGCCTAAGGTTGTGAGTTCTATCCCGGTACTGCAAACAAACACAACCAAACCCATTACAAAAGTGACAATATGAATGGGAACTGAGTAGTTGAAGGCTAAATCTGAGAGGAGAGCCTATAGGTTGTTCTGAATTTAAGGGAGATTAGGCCTAGAATTGAGTTTTGCAGAAGCAGTGTGTAGAGGTGGATGATTGCATGGACTAAGGTAGACTTGGAAAGCAGGTGTCCTCAGTCCAAAGTGCTGATTAAGCCCTGAGCTGAAGAGAAGGCAGGTCATGTGCATGGGCAGGAGCCCACTGGTAACTTTCTATCTCATTTTCTAGCAGATGGTTTGTGTGAACCCAAACAGGGTTGCCTGTTACTGAACAGCGTTCTTTATGCTTTCTGGACAGCTTCTAGATGTAAGCCTGCTGCTGAAGGAAGGGATAGATGAGATATTTTGTTGAGCAGACAATTCGTAATTTTTTCTTGTTACTGGGGATCGAACTCATGACCTCGCACTTGGCAGGCAGGTGCTTGTGCCACTGAGCTAAATCCCCGGCTGGACAATTTGTATGTTTATGATCTACCTTTTGAACACTACCATGTGGTAGGCACTATATTATGTTCTTGCCATGGGTATAATTTCTTTCACAGAACAGTCCTTTGAACCGGATGTGGTACCCCATACCTAGAAGCCCAGTGTGGAAAGTCTGAGGCAGGTACCTGGATTGTCACTTTGAGGTCAGCCCAGACCACGTAGAGAGTTCAAGTTCACCTCCAGCTATATACTAAGACTTTGTTTCCAAAAAGGAAACAAAACAAAACAAAATAAACGCACAAATACCAAAAACTAAAAATCTTGTCAGGTAGAAAGGGAAGGATTTTTATATCTCAGGAAACTAATTTAAAGATGGATCTGTTCATGCAATCAGTACATGGCATTCACTGGACCATCTTCATAAGGATTTTAAAAAGTTTCCCCCAGTACATTGTGTTTAAAGTTTTTAATTTTTAAAATGTAAGTTGATTTTAGTTATCAGGAAAAATACAATATTAGGACTGGAACAAGCATAGTTGTTCCCCCAAAGATCTTGGGATTTGAGTTATGTAAAAACCTGCTCCTCTCTCCTTTTACTCTTCTACCTGTACAGCTTTTTCAGGGCTTCTCCACTTTTCCTGTATTGTGCACAGTAGATAGGTTTCCTCTGCAGGGGCTTATCCTTGCCTCTGTGTGTCTCTTCACCTCAACTTGGGTTACTTCAGTTTTTTTCCTTGACTACTTTCCTCCTAATACTCCATCCTGCTTACAAACGAAAGGCTCTAAAACCCTTTTGGTTTTGGTACTAGTAATTCTTTTTCAGCAGCTTCAAATATATTGGAATATTTTCAATTAAGTTATTGTCCATAAAAAGTTAAGATTTCAGACTCTTTCAAAAATCCTCTGTTGTGCTAAGCTCCATGTATCCCAGCCCTTGGCTTCTCCCCATATTGTGGATTTGGATAGAATAAATGTGAGTCCAACATTTTCTTCTGCTGGGAGAGTTCTGATCGCTTTTCTTTCCCCTTTCATCATCATCATCTTTTTTTTTTTAAGAAAAAAATTGAAAGCTGTGAACAGTTTCTGCAGTAGTAATAGATTTTTTCCCCATGGTCTCTGATACCATTGTTTCCATCTTTATAAGAAAGCATGAAGGAGAAGAGTGGTTAAAAGATCAGTGATAAACTAAGTGATAAACTTGGCTCTGTCAGTAACTTGCCAAGAGACCTGAGATAGACCAAGGTCCTACTTTGGGTCACTGAACCCAAGTTGTGCAGAGTGTGGGGTTGGCTGGACAAAATGTAATTTGCCTTCATGTTCTCTTTCAGATCACAAGAGGTTCTTAGGAAATGCACATTAGCCAGCCTTTTGGATCTCCTCCAGGTCACTTCTAAACTGTTCTTAGGTTTGCTTCTTCTTTCCTGGCAACAGTGGGGAGAAGTTTCCAGAGATCAGTGCGTTTCACAGTTAAATATTTTGATTGTAAGAATTCTTGACTCTTAAATTGCTATATAATGAAATTCTGATATGAAGAATATTTTTCAAATTAAAGTTACTTTAAAGAAGTGTGTTAAAATTTTGTGCAGTCTCATGTAGTGTTTAGCACATTGGTGCTGTAAAATAACTATGGACTATGTATTTTGAAAAGAACACGTTATACTGAAGAAAGTGAATTTGGGAAAGTGTACCCTCTTGTCCAGCTGTGGCTTGTTGATTTATGCCTGGAAGAAAATTCACACATGAACAGGTTTGCTCAGAGGCTGAACATTTATACAGAGTCCACCAAAAAGATGTATATACATTTCAGGAAAAGAAAAGCTTGCATAAATATTTTATTACTAGATATACTGTGACATCATGAGATTAATACAAATTACCTTTGACCTCTACAATTAGGAGAGGTGCTCACCAGGGTGGCTGGTGTAGGTTGGCATAACTAACTCCATCTTGTACCCTGTATTTGACCCAGAAGAGTGAAAAATTACTCAGGCTACAGGTCCCATGAGAAAAGCAGAATGAGCTTTACTCACAAGAGAAAAATTAACCTCAACAAAGAAGCAGGATACAGGTGTCAAACAAAATTCATGTAAGAGTCTAGCTAACTTGTTTCCAACAAGATGTCTTTTTGTGGTTTTCTGTTTTAAAAGCTGTGTAACTTTCCAGTTCAGGGCCACTCATTTGGACCCTGACACAGGGATCTACAGGTGGTCACTGAGCTCAGCTAATAAAATTCGAGATTTGTCAGTTTGGCTGCTTGGATTCCTATATTGTCCAAGAACCCACTTCAGTAGCCATTAGCTTACAGGCATTTATTATTATGGCGAACTGTTGCTTGGATAACTTTGGTCATTGCGATTGCTACACATCATTTTCAGTTTCATCTCTAAGGGCTACTACGCAGTGGGTTTTCTGTGATACGTGACATCCTCTCGGGTCCCCCATACAGGGGTAACATCACCTGTTGGAAAACCACCATACTGTTTTTCTTTTTCTGAAGTGTGTATACATTTTTTGGTGGACGCTAGGTACAAAGGTGACTTTTAGCTCTAGTCTTCTGTGTTAGTGAAAGAGTAAGACTAACAAATTCCAAAGGAGTTTGAAACTAGAAATTGTGTTTGGGGCTGGGGTTGTAGCTCATGGGTAGATCGTTTGCCTGCCACATGTGAGGCCCTACTACTACAAAATCAGAACAAAACACAAAATTGTGTATGAAAGGTGGAGACACAATATTTGTCTTTATTCTTATTTTAAGGCATAGTGATTTCAAAACCTGATTCAAGTGAAACTTACTTGTTTTAGAAGAGGAAGAATTTGAGTAGGATGAAAGTTTATTGGTAAAGTAAGTCATCCCTTTTCCCTGCACCATTCCTGCTGTGCAGGTGTTACTATAGTTAACTGGTGTCTAGCCTTTTAAGCTTATTTTTATGCTCGTGTGAGCATATAAAGTACGGGGTTCCTATTTTTTAAAAAACAAAAATGGGATACTAAGCATATAATTCTGCACCTTGCTCTTTCATTTATCCTTGTGTTATAGACCTCTTGTTAGTGCTTATAGATGATACTTTTTAATACTGTTGTCATATAAATAATTTTTTCCTCTGGATATCTTTTGTTTGTTTGTTTTTGGTATTAGGGATCAAACTCATGACCTTGCACTTGCCAAGCAGGTGCTTATGCCACTGAGCTAAATCTCTGGCTTGGATATCTTTTAAAGAGTGTTTTATTTGACTTTTTCGAGATCGAGTATTCCTGTGTAGCTTAGGCTGGCCTTGAACTTGTGGTGGTCTTCCTGCGTCAGCCTCTTGAGTGCTGGAATTATCAGTGTGTACCACCATGCCAGGCTAGAAAATGTTTCTGACATTTTATTAGCTTCTAATTTAAAGTATTCATAAACATTTTTATCCATTGATAATTGTTCAGTATAAACTCTAAAGGTTTTTATAAATGGGGATATTCTTTGAATTAATGTTATTCTCTGATTCACAGAAAATATTAAAAATATTTTAAAAAATCCATAAATCAGGGCTGGGGGTTTAGCTCAGTGGTGTAAGTGCCTGCTTGGCAAATGCAAAGTTATGAGTTTGATCCCCAGTACAAAAAAAAAAAAATCCATAAACCAATTTTGTAAAAGTTAGAAATATTTTTTTCTATTTATGAAGATATTATATACTCTTAGGAGAAAATTTCAGTACTTGTTAAAAAAAAGCATAAAGAAGCAAATTATCCTTTGAAATGTAACCATCTAGAGGTGGTTATTTAGTTTTTGTGTGTGTGTGGAGTATATTTTCACCTAACTTACATATGCATTACTTTACACTGTTTTTCAACCTTGATATTAATTACATCTTTGAAATAAATATTTTTGTGATACATTGTTCAAACAGCTCCTTATTAAATATTTAGGTTGTTACCAGTTTCTTATATTGTGAGCTGTAGCATTGAATAATTTGATTTCTGTCTGTTTAGTGTTCAAGTGTTCCTGAGAGTAGAATTGGGGAGTAGAGTATATTTAATAAGTAGTTATTTTAAACTAAGATGAGATGATCTGTGAATTTAGTAGATAAAAATACATGGTTCTCTTTAGACTGTCAGTTTCTATGAAAGGATCTGAAATATGCAGTCTGTTGTTTGTCTCTACCTGTAAGTAATACTGATTCCTGATAAATACAAGCAAAACAAAAATGAAAGGAAAAAACTCTGGAGAAGGGTTTGGAAGAATCAAGGCCTTAAAGCTCTGAAGGTATACGCCTTTTGTAGTTTGTCTCCTTGGTGAGCGCAGACTTTCCTATTCTATCACCTCTAAATTATGATCAACAGTTTTCCAAACACCTTTAGTGATCTGATTTATTCTATTTTTAGACAGCTATTTTTAGTTAGCAAAGTTTATCCTCATAGTAAGCTGAAATGTATTGCTTCCTCATTCCTACCTGTGATTTCTGTTGCAGAATCACAAAAATTAAGTCTCAAACCTCTTTCAGATGACATTTTTGCCAACTATTTTGAAGATACTTATGAAATCTTGATTTTTCCCTTTTCTCTTCCAAGCTAGGCAGTGCCCCCAACCCTGCTGTATCATATGTTATGATTTCCTTTTCTTTTCTCAGTTTGAATTTTATTGCTCATGTAGTTTGGAAGTGCACAATTCAGCAGTTTACCTTATAGGAATATTGTATTTCATAAATAGGCACTCTTGCCTATTTACAGAATGATTAGGAAAGCAGGTGTTTGATCACATTCCTAAGTTTTAATTCATACTCTGATGCATACTGAATTGAGAAGCTTAGAAGTACTCCTCCATTCCCCACTTGCATAGTAGAGTTAATCTAAATGTATAACTTTGTATTTCTCTTCTTAATCTTGTTTGAATTAGCCGTTGTTCTAGCTACAGAATATTTTTGTAAATCATAGGTCACAAAGGTTTTTTTTTTATTACTCTCAATTTTGTGTAATCTGTGACTTTGATTAGCATGTCTGCTAATTTTTTTTTTTTTAATTTTTTTTATTGGTACTGGGGATTGAACTCATGACTCTGTGCTTGCAAGGCAGGCGCTTATGCTGCTGAGCTAAATCCCTGGCCAAAATGCTGGGTATTTATAATTTTTTTTTGAACCAGGGATTGAACTCACAGCCTCACACTTGCCAGGCACTTGCCAGGCAGAGACGTTTGTGCTGCTGGGCTAAATCCCCAGCTGCTAATCTTCCATCTACATTATTTGCTTAATGTTTTAAGAGAATGTTTATATCCATGTGGCATTTTGCTGATGCTATCCATTTACTGAGGATCATTTTTTAATTTCAGCCATTTGTAGTTTTCTAAATTAATTGTTTTTTCCCTTGTGGAAATTGAAGCAGCTTTTGCTTTTTTTTTTCCTAGGCCTAGGCTTCTTTATCTTATGATTAGGAAAGCAGGTGTTTGATCTCATTCCTAAGTTTTAATTCATTCTTGTCATTTAGCTACGTGATGTTGGGCAAATCATTTCTGTGAAGTCTCAATTTCTTTCATCTGAAATGGGAACAATAATGGTACTAATTTTATGAGGTTATGAAAATTAAATTACATCATATAATTAAAGTATTACAACAAGGGCCTGGCATGTGTTATGTAAGTGTTCTGTTATTGCGCTCAAATAATCTTTCAGTTTTACAATCAGATCTCAAATTCTTTGGAATTCCAGTGCTAATTTGTGTGATTCTGTAAGCCTGCACTATTTTGAAGTGGCTGTCATCTCTCTTTCCTTGTCTTCATTAATTTTTAGGCTTTAGAGCTCTTTCATTTTTTTTTTTTTTTTTTGGTACTCGGGATCGAACTCACGACCTTGCTTGCAAAGCAGGCACTTATGCCGCTAACTCCCCAGCCCCTTTTAATATTTTGTCTAATACAGTTGCTTGAAGAAAAATATTTTAATATCACATTTGACATGAAAGGGTTAATTTTTTGTATTTTACTTTTAATACTAGGCATTTCACAACTGATGTAGTCTTTATTAAAAAGACAGTTTTAATGCTTGTGAAAATTTTATTATATGAATCATCCATTTATTCATTTCCCAGTTGGCGACCTTTAGGTGATCACTTTTTCACTGTCACATTCTGATGAGCTTCTTTATACTGAAAGCATTTTTAGAAGCTGTCATTGTTTTGTAAGAATAAATTCCAAAGCTGAATTGTCCATTCAGAAGTTGTAAAAAATTTTAAAACCTAGAGATTATTTTTATTGATAGATGTAACCACAGTAATGTAGTGGGTAGGATTTTTTTGCTTGTCTTTTGTAGTAATACTGTAAGTTCTTTTTCTTCATTCTCTAAATAATATCTTAAAGTTCTTTCTGGTCCTCGTTTGCTTTTTCCACTCTTTTTTTCACAGTTCACGTCAAATGTGAATTTTACATCCTTACTCAGTTCTTTTTTGGTGCTTATATTTGCTCTGGATTATGAATTTTACCTTTTGTAAATGTTCTTTTAAAATATGAGTTTCTGTGTAGACTGCACCGCTTTGTCATGATGATGCTTTTTAAGTGCTACCTATTTAAACCTGGGTGTGGGGAGGGAGAACGAAGGGAAGGCTGGCTGGGTCTCCTGTTGTCAAGTTTTGGTATTTTTCTCTCTAGGAACATTTTTTCAGGCACCCTCCTTCAACTGGGGCCTGTGACGTTGGGTTAGTGTCTAACAACAGGGCACGCTTCAGACAACTGCTTTCTCTCTAGCTTGAAAACAATTTTCTTTTGTAGTAAGAAGCATATTTTTAACTGGTATGATGGCTCGTGTCTAATTCCAAGCCTCTGGAAAGCTGAGGCAGGAAGATCTCAAGTTTTAGCCTATCTTAGACAATTTAGTAACTTAGTGAGACCCTATCTCAGAAGACAAATTTTAGAAAGGTGTAGCTCAGTGCAGATGCCCTGGATTCAATCCCTGGTATTGAAAAACTAACAAGAAAAAACATAGAAACCAAGCATAAAAACAAACAACAACAACAGCAGCAACAACAACAACAACCAGCATCAAGACTGACATGGATTTTTTTAGTCTGATTTATTTTAGAAAGATTTTTCTTCTCCCTTTGCTTTTATAAGCATTAATTGATATGAATTATAGGAATTCAACAAGAGTGGGCATTTAATTGAATATTTTGAGCATTTTATGGATAAAATAGGTTTTGAACTTTAGTGTCTTAAACTGATGTATATTTGTCAAATCTTTTAATCTCATTCCATGAAATTTCCAATGCTTTTTATTTCAGAACAGTTTACAGACAGGGGAGGAGGACCTAGGCATGTTGCTTTTGCCACCACCAACCTTCTCTCTGCTGTGTTCAGAGCACTCATGGGATACAGATTCTTTACAAATGTAGTGTAATTCTGTTAATTTTCATGTGTGTATATTTTACAGCTGTGTCTATATTTCATTTATTTAAGATATGGACCTTGGTAGTTGCCTATGTGTTGACTGTTTCATTCAAGTGGAATGCAAGTACTGAACGCTACTTGAGAGCAATTTCAGTTCCTGTCTGGATTATATTGCTTTTTCATTTAGGTGGGTCACTCCATTTTTTTGTTGTTGTTGTTTCTATTTTTTGTCTTTAAAGTCTAGCTTAAGGTTAGCAAATGTTGGCTGTGAGCAAAAATGAATTCTTTATAGTATTATACATCGCATTTAAAATTCTTTAGCATAATCTTTTAAAAAATTAAGCTTTCATCTTTCATTAATCTTTAACGAAAATATGCTTTAAAATGTCTATCTTTTAATTATATTACATGTTCTTTTAAAATAAAATCCTTTAACAGTAAATGTGTCCTAAAAAATGAAGCACACTGGATCGTTGGCCATTTTGCTGAGTGACATGGTGGATATAGAGAAGCAGTCAAGGGTGAGGGAGGTGGCCTGGTATGTCAGGTCGTTAAAGGGACTAGAGAAGGTGTTTACGCTGGGTAAGAGGAAGAAATTGGGGCAGTAGGGCAAGGAGGAGGGGAGAGAAGGATGTAAAATATGAAGGCCTATTTCTATATTTGAAAGACTTTGTCTTGTGAAAGAGTGCTTTAAACAGATGTCTGTAACCATGATGGAGACATGTTAGAGCTGTATCTTCCTGGAGACAAAGCCCTGTTTAACACAGAGGTTGTCAGAGTCATAACTGCTCAGAGTATTGACTTCTTTGTTTTATGAAACCATCCATTGTTAACTGGTTGGTTGCCAGAATGCTGAGTGACTTTTCAACATGATAACATGCGAGGAACTCTTACCTCTAAGTTGATGGAAAAATAGGGCATTTGAATTTAAAACCAAAATTCAGTAATAGAGCTGTAGATGACCTATGGTAGTTTTTAGAACTCCTTATTATAAATAAAAAATAGTTCGTTAAAAATGTCTCTGTTCAGAGCCATGTTGCCCAGCAATTTTATTTTTTTGTACCTAAAGTCAAACTCAGGACCTTGTGCTTGCCAGGTGGGCAGTGTGCTGCTGAGCTACATTTCTGGCCCTAGACTGGTGTTGAACCAAAGCATTATTCTCTAACTTCGTTGAGTTGTTATGCTAACGTTTATCTGCAAGATTTTGTGTGACTCATTTTGACTTTGGGGAAGGCTGACGCAGGAGATACACAAAGCTCTAGACAAACTAAGACAAACAAATGGTTAAGATAGAGACCTAATCCTTGACGACTGTTTAATTTGCACTGCACACTGAGGAGCATACATTGGAGCTTTTCTGTGCTCTCATGGGCCACTGGGTCCTTTCTGTAGAGATTGATTGCTCCCAGTGGTATCCTCAGGAAATCAGTTCAGACTCTGTGACTTTAGGATCTGTACCTGATTCTGCAAATTCTGGGTTCTGATGGGTGGTTTGAGTTTGGAATGGCCTTTAAACTTGGCATATACTTTAGCCTAGAATTGGATTCCGTTAGGTGATACAAACCTGTAAAGGACAGGCTGATATGTACCCGATCTTCTAGAATGTGGGCTGAGAGCAAGGGTGAACTCATATCAGGAATCCCTGCGTGGAGGGCCAGGGATGTAGCTCAGTTGTAGGGCTCTTGCCTAGTACGTGCAAAGCCCTGCGTTCCGTTCTCAGCACCCACTTCTCCCCCGTCCCTCCCATCAGGATCTCTTTGATGGCATTTTCAAAAATTTTTTGAGAACATAATATCTTGTAATTAGTATGTATACCAAATTTTTCTGTCAATCTAAAAAACTGAGTATTTTAAAAATAAATGCTAGGTTTTCATTTCACTAAAAATGTTAATTCTTAATGATTTTCAGCATCCCTGGCTGGCTCATGGAGAATTCCAGTATTCCTGGTTATTGTTTTCCTGATGTCTGTGGGTACCCTCTATGAAAAACAGAATGAAAAAGAGTCTGCTGGTAAGAAATAAGAGCATTCTATGAGTATTTTCTTAGAAGTATTTTGGAGAATAACTATAAAAGGTATCATGATGAAATATAGTTTTGAATTTGTTCAATAACCTGTTGTGGTTTCTGAAAAGAAAATAAATTTATGTAAAATATTAGGCTTTTAGATTTTTTTTTTGGTACTGGGGAACAAACTCATGACCTAGAGCTTGCCAGGCAGATGCTTACTCCACTGAGCTAAATCCATGGCCCTCGTTTTTTGGCTTTTTTTTTAATTGAGGTATAACTCATATGAAATCCATTTTGTATATTCATAATGTTCTGCAACCATCACCTCTGGTTTCATGACATGTTAATTACCTTGAGCCAGGCCTGGTGGTGCATGCCAGTAATCTCAGTGTTTGAGGAGGCTGAGGCAGGAGGATTGAAAGTTTAAGCCCAGCTTGGGCAACTTTTTGAGACTGTGTTCAAAATATAAAATAAAAGGGAGAGAGTAGAGATGAAGTTCAGAGCAAAGTCAAAAAAAAAAAATCACTGCAATAGGACACTGTGTATTAATACTTTATTCCTTTTTATGTCTGGATGGATAATATCCAAGCAATTTTGTTTATTCATCAGTTGATAAATGTTTGGGTAACTTCTACCTTTGGGCTATCATGAATAGTGCTGTTGTACACATTCATGTACAAGAATTCGGATACCCACTTTCCCTCCCTACCTCCCTCCTCTCTCTCTCCCTCCTTTTCCTTCCTTCCTCCCACCCCCAGCCCTCTGTCTTCCTTCCTTTCTTCCTCCTTCCCTTCTTTCCTCTTTCTCTTCCTTCCCCCTTTTTTCTCTTCCTCTGTCTCTCCCTCCCTTTTTCTCCCGCTCTCCCATTTTCTCGCTCCCTCCCTTTTTTGCCTTTCAAGCAAAACATTTCTTTTGAGTAGTGGCTGATATTCTCAAGATAACTAGATGCTGCGACAGCTGCTCCCTTGGGTTTAGGTGTTGTTCCTTCATGGAAACCATGCCTGAATCCACAATATCCAGTTTTTAGCTGTCTCCTTTGCCTGATGGTATTTTCTTTCAGCCATCACTCTCCAGTTGTACTTTCTCTCCTACTTGGCAGGGTAGCCCCATTTTGTGCAGGTCAGCTTCTGAAGGGGGTGGGCCTTAGAGCCTCAGTGGTGGCAAAATGTGTGCATATCCAGATGAAGACACTCCCTTTGTTATCTGCTTCTGCTGCTGAGACCAAAGCGTTTGAATTTTTAATTCTGTTTTTAAAATTGAGTTCTGTTACATTTTAACTGATAAGTAAAAATTTGTACATATTTAGGTACCGTGTAGTGTTTCAAAACATGTATCCATTTGCAGGTCTTTTACCTAAGAGTGGAATCACTGAATCATTTATGGTATTGCTATGTGTAACTATTTCAGGAACAGCTGCAGTATTTTCTGCAGCAACTACATTCTTTTGCCAGCGATGCATGAAGATTCTGTTTTCTCCACAGCCTTGCTAATGCTCATTATTTTCCATTTTTGATAATAGCCAATATAGTGGGAATGAAGTAGTATCTTACTATGTTTTGTTGTTTTTTTTAGACAGGGTCTTGCTGTGTAACTCAGGCTGGCCTCGAACTCCCAGCAGTCTTCTTGTGTCAGCTTTGTGACTGTTGGAATTGCAGGCACATGCCACCACACCTGGCAATTTATTTATTTATTTATTTAGAAACAGAGTCTTGCTTTGTAGTTCATGCTGGTCATGAACTCACTATGTACCCCATGCTGGCCTGGAACTTGTAGAAATCTTCCTGTCTCAGCCTCCTGAGTGCCAGGATTGCAGCCCTCCTGTTCTTATTGTGGTTTTGATTATTTGGGATCCCTTGTATTTCCATATATATTTTAGGATCATCTTCTTTTTTTTTTTTTTTTTTTTTATTGGTACCAGGGATTGAACTCACGACCTTGTGCTTGCAAGGCAGGTGCTTATGCTGCTGAGCTAAATCTCCAGTCCCTCATCTTCTATTTTTGAGAAAAAAAGTCTTTTTGGATTTTGATAAGGCTTATATCGAATCTGTAGGTCACTTTGAAGAGTACTGTCATCTTTCTGATATCTGAATAACCCCCAGGAAGACTTCCAGTTCATGGTTGCGTGATGTGTTTCTATGTATTTAGGTATACTTTTATTTCTTTTAGCAAAACTTTATAGTTTTCAGGGTATGTGTTATACCTCTTTGGTTTTCTCTTATGAATTGACTTCTTTTCACTGAGACACAATACCCAACACCCACAGCGTAAAGGAAAAGAGGTTTATTTTGACTCACATTTTCAGTTCACAGTCCACTGGCAGCAAAGCAGAAATGGAACAGTAGAGGGCGTAGCTGTGGAAACCTGCTGATGGTCAGGATGCCAGGAAATGAGGAGAAACAGGAGGCAGCAGAGATGTCACCCGCCTCTTCCTACCGGCACCACCTCCCAGCAGCATACTCGGCCCACACGCATGGGCCTGTCATACCCTCCTCCCCAGTGCATGAAACTTTGGGGGCACATTTGCTAAACCATAACAGGAATGTTTTCTTAATTTCCTGTTTTGCCTGCATCATTATTACGGAGTGTATGGAAATATAACTGATTCTCATATGTTGATCTTGTGTCCTGCAACGTTTCTGAATTTGTTAGGTTCAGTAGGTTTTTTGGTGGATTCTTTGGGATTTGGTAGCTAATGATTGTTATGCCTTTAAAATCTTGGTCATCATGAATCATTGTGATGCTCTTTTGAAATCCACATTTCAACTTAATTATGAGCTACATTCAGAGTCAGTGAATATACTTTTACAACATTAGTTTTAGAATATTTTGTTTTGTTTTTTGAGACAGAGTCTCACTGTGTAGTCCAGGCTGGCCTTGAACTTTCTGTGTAGTGCAGGTTGGCCTTGAGCTTGTGATCTTCCTGCCTCAGCCTCCTGAGTGCATGAATTACAGGTTAGGTGTGTGCCACAGCACCTTTCTCAGCTTAGTGTCTTCATTTTATTCTAATCACAAACCTATTTGTATTACTCAGGTGTATTTATACAGCCACCTGGTATTAAACATCGTTTAAAAAATTAAATTGTTTTTTACTGTATTTGGTAAATGAGTGATGTTTGGCAATTATGAGATTCTTTGCATTAATAAATGTATGATTTGAATTTTAGAATAACTATGTAAAACATAAAAATCTTAAATCTGGTGGTAGAAAATAGGGTAGATTTTTGTTTCATTTTATATTTCTTTGTTCAGCTTTTCTTTCTGTTCATAATCTTTTAGACTCTATACAGTACTTACTGTAAATAAATTTCCTCTTCTGGCAAGTGGTATAGCAAACTTGGTGGTTTTCACTTTTTCCTCTGGTCAATGTTACCTGCTTTACTTTTTATTTCTGCTAATTTTAAATGATTCTGCAGCTCTGCTTAGCTTTTATCGCTTACCCTGGGATGGCTTTCCCTTTGGAGTGCTGTGGTCCAGGACTAAGTACAGTCAGACCTGTGTATCTGCAGGTTCCATATCCATGGATTCAAACAACTAAGATCTAAAGTATTTGGCGGAAAAAAGTTGTGTCTCTCCTGACCATGTATAGACATTTTCTTGTCATTATTCCCTGGACAATACAGTATAACATCTATTTATATAACATTTACAGTTTACTAGACATTAGTAATCCAAAGATGACAAAGTTTTTGAGAGAATTTACCATACACAGTTTATTTATTTATAAATACTGTCATTTTATATAAGGGACTTATATAAAAGTCTACAAAGTTGTATAAGGGTGTGTACCGATTTTAATATTTATGAGGGCAACTAGTCCCCTGTGGACTGAGGGACAACTGTATTTAATCCAAGCATTTGAAAAATGTGGGTTTAAACTAAGGGTTTCAGGTGAGTTTATGTTGGGGTACAAATTGTGGTCATCTAGTAATGGTAGCCTAAAAAACCGCGAGAGCAAGAATTCTGAGACTGAGTATTCATTTTGGGAAAAAGGACCAAGGTCAGTTATTATTAACTGTAAACCCAGAAAAGTGGTGTATTGGCATCCAAACCACATTTCTTTTTCTTTTCTTTTCTTTTCTTTTCTTTTCTTTTCTTTTCTTTTCTTTTCTTTTCTTTCTTTTCTCTTTCTTTCTTTCTTTCTTTCTTTCTTTCTTTCTTTCGTTTCTTTTTTAAAATCTTGACCAATTTTAGGAAAGAAATCAGAAAAACAACAAATGTTGAGCACATTTGGAAGTGTTATTTTGTTTTACTCTTGTAGTGTGCTTTAGAATAGATTATTCTTGGTCTAGGATCATTTTCTGGACTTCTAGTCTAAATACTTCTAAATCTCCCCCTTCTCCCAATATTGGGGGTTGAACCTAGAGCTTTCACACTGAGCTGTATTTTACCTGTGTATTTTTTTTTTTTTTTTCGGTACTGAGGATTGAACTCATGACCATGCGTTTGCAAGGCAGGTGCTTATGCCGCAGAGCTAAATCCCCGGACCTTATCTGTGTGTTTTTGAGATGGGTTTTTGTTAAGGTTAGGCTTGAATTTATGAACCTCCTGCTTCAGCTTCCCAGAGTGTGGGATTATAGGCATGTGTCACTATGCCCAGCTAAATCTTCTAAAATCTTCTTTAAATTTCTTTCTTTTTTTTTTTTTTGGAGACAGGGTCTCACTGTATATAGCCCATGCTGGCCTCAAACTCACAGTAGTCCTCCTGTCTCAGCTCCTGAGTGTTGGGATTACAGGCATGTGCCAGATGTCTGGCCCTATTTTCTCTAAATTTCTAATGTTTTTTGCCCCTCATTCCCCTAGAACCTTGTTTTATTATGAATCAAAATTCAAACTGTCTAGCTCATAGTGGGGTGGTAGCCTTCCCACTGTATTTGGTCAGTTCTCTCCTGTAGATGTCACTATAATATAATTTGGTTCTGGAGCACTACAGGTACTGCCTTGGCCCAGTGTGTCAATTACGTCGTCATCTGGACTTGCCTTTTTATGCCAGTCACCTGTGAGTGTGTTTCTCTGTCTTTTTAGTTTTGAATTGTTTGCTCCTGTAGAACCTTTTATGATTCATAGTTTATTGGACTCGCAGTGTTAGTTTTGGATTCCATCAGAGTTCAGAGCATGAGTTTGTTGGTTCCTAGACCCAGAAAACTTCTTGTCGGTCATTGCCAAATTAGTGACCTGGTTCCTTCTGAACTTTACTCAGTGGTTTTCATTTAGACCCGGGGAGCTCTTACATGGTGTTTCCTACAAGTCCCAGGTAATGTGGGGGGAAAATATTTAAGTGCTTAAATTACCATGAGCTAAAACTTCTTAATGTGGTTTTGAATATGCTATCTTTTTTAATCCACCAAAAAAGGAAGAACAAAAAAAATAAGACCCAAATAAAACTTTGCAGAATAGGTATCTCCATTTCAGACATTTGATTCCAGAGATTAGCTGACTTGCCCTCAGTCACGCAGGCGGAGCAGAGATTTGAGGGCAAGGTTCTCGACTCTAAACCCAGTGTTCTATCCCTTTTCCAAGCTCTTTGAGCAGGCCTGGGTCATAGTGGAAAAACAGCAGCTTGTGCATTCAGTTGTATTCATTTGTAGTTGTCAGCACCTTCGTTCTTCCACATTGGCCCTGTTGACTCACCACAACTGTGGGACCTAGCTTCTCTGCCTCCTAGATTCTGTGGTTCTCCCTTGGTAAAAACCTGCTGTCTTAGTCCACTGTGCACTGCTATAGCAGAATACCATAGGTTGGAGTATACATCCATATCTATGTATCTATTTTGGTATGGGATTTGAATTCAGGACCTCGTGATTGCCAGGCAGGCACTGTGCCACTTAGCTATGTCCCTGGCTCTGGATAATAATTTAATGAGTAGAAATTTTTTGGTTGACAATACTGGGAAATCTGATATCAAGGTGCTGGTGTCTGTTAAGGAGCTTCTTGTGACATTATATGGCAACTTAACACTGTTGGTCCCCACATGGCACTTCTTAAGACTGTTACAGTAGCAGTTCAGTTTTACCATGAGTGTTGGAGGGAATAAAACATTCAAATCATAGTACTTGGAAGGCAACTTTGTCATGTTTTGTCTCCTTGTGAGAGAAAAGGACCACTAGCACTGTTATTTCTGGTAGAAGGGGCCCCATTGGCTCCTTAACAGTCATTGTTATCCTATTTCATTCTTTTTTTTGAGTAATCCTGTGAGATTGGTAGTATACCTATTTTATGGGTGAAGAAACTTAAGAATCAGAGAGTTGTGTGCTCCACTTATAAGGAATTTATTCAGAAGTAAGGGGAACATCAGATGTGCTTTAATAGCTTGGATACCCACTCTGAGCAGTACTGGAGGACAGCTTGCTGCAATTCTTCCTAACATCAGTAATTGTAAGTGACTGGAAGTACCTGTGCATGGAAGGCTGGTAGTTGCCTTCATCATTTAGGAGAGCTTATAATATGAATGCACAAGTTTGATCCAGTTAAGCCCAAATTGGTAAAAAGAAAGGAGCCAATTAAGTTTCTTATTCTTCCTCTCATACTCCCCAATTATGGTTCTGTTAGGTAAGTTGACCTAGAGAAACTTCTGGTCCATATCCAAGCCTGAATGAAGTGATGCTAGAAGGGATTATGAGGGAAATCTATTTTCCACATTAGTGATGGAAACAGAACCTTCTTCAAAAGGGAACTTTGCAAACTGGGGAGGCTTAACTTGGTATGCAGTGTCTCCTTCCAGCAAGCATCTTTGGATGTGTTTTTGGCAACTATCACTATCCCTGTGAAAGAGAATGGAGTAGAACTAGAAATTATCTCCTTATTTAGACTGTTTTCAAAATTTATTTTCCACACTTATTAAGAAGTTAGTCAGCCCGTTTCGGAATTGTGTTAACAGGTTTAATCTGAACATATCACCCATTTCTGTGTGTTGGACTCTGATTTTTTGGTCCTGTCAGTGGCCTACTTGTTTGGGTTTCCATAGATTCCTTGCTTCGTACTTCTTCTGTCTCCAGGGAGACTGATACTTGAAACCCTGTGTGTTCTTTCCTTTTATGTTTGTAGTTCTTGAGTCCTGAGATTATGTTCCCATATTTATATGACTATATTTAGCTGGGGCTTTTTTATGTAATATCATGACCTTGCCAGGAATTATGGTCCTGGCATTCATCTGTCTGGACCTGTGGGGCCTTTGAAGTGCTAAAGAATACCACTAAGGCAAAAGTCGTTAAAATGCATATGTGTTTGTTTGTTTATTTATTGTCTTTTTGAGACAGGGTCTCACTGCAGTTCAGGCTGGCCTTGAGCTCACTTTGTAGCCCAGGCTGGTCTTGAATTTGCAATGATCTTTGTGCCTCTCACCCTCAGCCTCCCAAGTGCTAGGATTACAGGTGTGACCCACCAGGCCGGGTTTTAAAATGCATGTGTTTGATAAGGGCAAATATTGGGTCTTCTTATAA